>CDFA01024870.1:0-29643 GCA_000826305.1 Acanthamoeba healyi | reverse complement strand
CCCCCCCTAAGTTGAGTCTCTCTCACGCACGCACCGCATCGCACCGCACGCGCAATTCTCCGATATCAGGACGACCTCGAGACTCTCGAACGGTTCGAGCTGCCCCGGAAGTCTGGCATGCAGCTCAAGTACCAAGCGCCTGACATCTACGCCCGCTACCGACGCAACACCGACATCTACAGAGGCCCTGATTACGACAGCGAGGACTTCGACAGCGACGGCAGCGAAGGCGAGATCAACGAGGAAGACGACTACAACGAAGAGGAAGAGGAGGAAGAGGAGGAAGAAGAGGAGGAGGAACAGCTCGAATTGCAGATGCACAACCTCAAGAGTCACAAGATGCCCGAGCTGCGCGACTTTGCCGACAAGCACAGCATCAATGTGTTTGGGCGAGCAAAGGCGGACATCATCAACGCGATCCGCAAGTGGAACGACAGCCGCAAGCGAGAGGCCAAGCGACTCAGTCGTGGCTACTGAGCCCTTCATTACCATCATCATCGTCTTCATTGTTTTTGTTGTGCCTCGCTGCGCAATCAGATCTCCGACACGGCAGTGTGACACAAGTTTAGTTACAACTCAATGCAGTTTGTCTCTGTACAGTCCGAGCAGCTTGTTGAGCGCGGTGGGAACGTGGAAGGCCGTGTGAGCGACGATGGCGAAGAGGAAGAAGCCGCCCACGGTCAGCGGCGCCGATCGCCCGGTGACGGCGGCGACGATGAGCGCCAGCCCGAGCGTCCCGAGCACGTCGTTGCGGGCCAAGCCAACCAGGCGCTGCTCGTGGAAGCCCTCGTTGGGGGTGGCGACGTAGGTGTGAAGCTTCTCCAGGTTCGCTTGCAGCTTCTTGAGCCAGCCTTCACTGTAGTGGTGGTGAGCCAGTGTTAGCTAGTGAGAGCTTGGGCGGTGATTAGATGTACGCACTCCTGTCCGGCAGCGCCCAGCGCCAGCACCGCCACCGAGAAGGCTACGGCGGATATGAAGTATGCCAGCACTGCGTGTGTCATTGTGGTGTTTGTGTGGTGAGTATGTGTGCAGTGTTGGAAGCGAGGTTCTTTTGCTCTCTGACTTTTGAGCCGTTGCTCGCAGTAGGTTTTAGTTGCTGCTGGACTTCTGATTGGTTGCTTTGGCTATTGAAAGTGTGCAGGCCTACCGTAGCCCTTGGTCCTTGGTCCCTCACATTCCCCAATCTTCTTGTGGAAGCATTCATTGGGGCTGTAACTCCCGACCCTCTGCACACGCAAGGCACACGCCCACCAAGCTTCCCTGGTAGAATTTCTGGCATTGCTGGAATTCCCAACACGTACCAGGAATGCACTGCAATGCCTGGAATGGCAAACAACGGAAAGAAAAAAAAAAATAACCGGTCGCCACTTGAACTGTGCAAGGTTCGCGGCAGGGTGTGGTTCCGCTGTGTGGGCCGCGGGCCGTTTACAGCGCGCCACCAGGCCTTCAAGCAGACTCTCGACATGACAGCGCATTGGTGTGTGATGTAACTAGAGGTGCCCCCACCTCCCCAATGCTGGTCGGTTTTGGAAGGTTTGTGGTTGCGGGTGATCCGCTCGCGTTGTGGGATGAGCCATGTCGTGTGAGTCAGTCCGTCACCAACTCAGTGGCCTGCGCACTCGACGTCGGGGTCACATCCGGAGCCTCCTCCTATACTGTGGAACTGACGCCGATCAACCTTGCTCTCGAGAGCGAGACTCTCTGCCACAGGACTGGCCCATCACGATCTGCACGCACGTCAGTTACGGTGCACAGACGTCAGCTGTGCGGGGTCGTTCGAGGTCTTGCGTGAGCGTGAGCGTGCTCGCCCCAACGACCCGCACACACATAACTAAACTCTCTGCTTGATGGAGGAAGAGGACCGAGCCACCGGCCTTGACCCACCACCACACGCTTGTGCACATCACCATCACCATCGACGACCACAGCGAACGGATCCCTCGCAGGAGGAGGAGGAGGAGCACGCAAGCACGGCGGCGGCGGCGGCGATGGAGGCGATGGATCGGGTCAAGCGTAAGCGCAGGCCGTGCTCGCAGCGAATGTCGTCGACCGGATGTGAGGACCCGTACCCCGCCGCGCACCCCGCAGCCACCTTCGCTACGTGCCCGGGCCACCGCCACGTCAAGCGACGACGACGCTTCTCGCTGGCAGCCGCCCACGCGCGCGAGCGACGCGCTTCGTTGGTCGCCGGCGGATCTGCCCACGCGCGATCGCCAGCGCTCTTCGCCGTCGAGCGCTTGGCGCAGCAGCTTCCGGGCCTGTTCGTGGCGCTCGACGACGAGGGCCAGGTCGTGGTGTGGAACGCACAGTGCGAGCGGCTCACGGGCTGGACCCTGGCCGAGGTCAGATCGGACGCCGCGCGCCTCTTCCCCGACGCCGAACACCGCCAGCGCATCGCCGCCGAGTGGACCGAGCGCCGGCGGCTGCCGCTCTACCACGACTGGGAGTGGCGCGTCACGTGCAGGGACGGGAGCCGCCGCACGTTCTCGTGGAGCTCTTGCCACGTCTTTGACACGCTGAGTCCCTGGTACGGCTCTTGCTCGTTTGCTTGCAGTGCACGGCGCGTCACTAACTCTTCGTCTTGCTGATGCGCGCAGGAGTCACTGGGCCATGGGCCGAGACGTGACGGACGAGAAGAAGAGCAGGGAGCTGCTGAAGGAAGTGGCGCTGGGCTTCACGGCAACGTCGGCCGACGACTTCTTCAAGCAACTGGTACAGCACCTGATCGCGGCGTCGGGTCTGGATCACGCGATCGTGGGCGAGTACCAGCCGGGACGGCACAACTCGATCCGCACGATCGCCTCGTGCATCGACGGCCAGCTGGTGCCCAACATCGGTCAGTACCCTTCATGCGGTACCCTTCTCACGCGTGACCGCACGCCACGCTCTCACTCACTCACGCGCTCACGCCGCTCTGCGCACTCGCACACGATCTGACGCGCTATCTCTCTTGTACGTACGCACGCGTGTGTGACAGAGTACTACCTGGAGGGCACGCCGTGCGAGAACGTGGTGAAGCAGTCGGCGTGCACGCTCCGCTCGTGCGTGCGCGAGTTGTTCCCCAACGACCGCCTCCTCGCCGATCTGGGTGTCGAGGGCTACGTCGGCCGGCCGCTGATCTCCGTGTCGGGCAAGGTCATCGGGCTCATGGTCCTCATGAGCCGCCACGCCATTCACGACACCGAGCGCGCCGAGATGGTGATGGACATCTTTGCCGGCCGCGCGTCGGCCGAGTTCGAGCGCCGCCAGCACGAGGTGGAGCTCAAGAAGAGCGAGCTGCTCTTCCGTCAGGTGACCGACAACATCGCGCCGATGGTGTACGTCGCCACGCCCGGGCTCGACGAGTTCCACTATGTGAGCCGGCCGTTCGCCACGATGTGGGGCATGCAGCCGGAGCGACTGATCCAAGAGCCCGGCCTGTGGTTCGGCGGCATTCATCCCGACGATCTCGCCAACATGCGCGCGTGCGCCAAGCAGTCGATAGAGAACGACACTCACGTGTGCGAGTTCCGCGTGGTGCACGCGAGCACGGGCAATGCCAAGTGGCTGCGCGACCGCGGCTGGAAGATCTGCCCGGCGGTCGGCGAGCCGCGCGTGGTGGGAATCGTCGAGGACATCTCGCTCGAGCGACAGACGCTCGAGCACCTCGAGCAGGCGCGCCAGATGGCTGAGGAGGCCAGCACGGCCAAGACGCTCTTCCTCGCCAACATCTCTCATGGTATACACACAGCGAGCGCGTGAGCTACTCTCTGTGCACTGCCACGTCGCCGTCTCTGACATCACTCACGGCTGTGTGCGCGTGTGATGGGCAGAGATTCGCACGCCACTGCAAGGGATTCTTGGCATGCTGGAGCTGCTCGATGGGGCGGTGTTAGAGCCGGCGCAGCGGGAGAACCTGCACATCGCCAAGCGCTCGGCCGACCATATGCTCTTCCTCGTCAACGACCTGCTCGACGTGGTGCGCATCGAGAAGGGCAAACTGGAGATCTGTCCCGCGCGCTTCTCCCTGCGTGACTACCTAGACTTCCTCTCTTCGTCCTTTGCGCGCAACGCCGATTCGCGAGGGATCGACTACGTGGGCCGGCTGGGATCCGACCTGCCCGACGTCGTCGTAGGAGACAAGGATCGGATGGCGCAGGTGCTCAACAACATTGTCGGCAATGCCTTCAAGTTCACGCCTCCAGGCGGTCACGTGACCTTGACCGTATCACGAGCAAGCCATGCGCTGGTGCGCGAGCGCTTCCCACAGGGCCAGCGCAACACGAAAGGCGATGATCGGACACAGCTTCCACAGTGCGTGCTGTTGGAGATCGCCGACACGGGCATCGGGATCCCTCAAAACAAGCTGCCGCGCATCTTCGATGCCTTCTACCAGGTCGATCCGGCCCACACCAAGAAGTACTCTGGCCTCGGCATGGGCCTCAAGATCTGCGCCGAGCTCGTCAGGTTCGCCCCCACACACACACACACACTCGCGCGCATGCAGGCCAGCATATCATCGAGTTCGCTGGACTCACCACACGACACGGGGCTGCTGCAGCATGATGAATGGCCGAATATGGGTGGACAGTACGCCGGGCCAGGGAACGACGTTCCATGTGCTCCTGCCCTTTGTTCAACCCACACGAGCAGAGGAAGAGGAGCGCGAGCGCGAGCGGGCCGAAGCTGATGGCCCGGGCGAGGTAGGCAACAAATCGCTGGGTTCGTACTCTTGCCTCCAGTGTGCGTGTGCGTGCAGTCTTGGCTCGTGACTGACGTCTCCGCGCACACAGACATATTGCTAGTGGAAGACAACATCGTCAACCAGAAGGTCATCTGCCGGATCCTCTCGCAGCGAGGCTACCAGGTCCAGGTGGCCAACAACGGCGCCGAGGCACTGGAGATGTTCAAGAGCCCCCACCAGTTCGACGTGATCCTCATGGACGTGCAGATGCCGGTGATGGATGGCCTCACGGCGACGATCAAGATCCGGGAGATGGAGCGGGACGCGTCCGAGGAGCACATCCCGATCATCGGCCTCACCGCCGGGGCCATGCAGGAGGACAAAGAGAAGTGTCTGGCGGCCGGGATGTCGCACTACCTGCCCAAGCCGGTCTCGCGCGAGTGCCTCTTTGCCGCCCTGCGACGGTGGACCAAGGGACGACGCCGACGGCCAGACGCCGACGACCAGAGCGAAGACGGTGAGGGCGAACCCACGCCCCCGCCGCCACTACGACAGGCAACGCGAACAGAGAAGCGTCGCGACACGTCGAACTAACGGACGACAACGACGAAGTGATTGCAAGATTGGTCACGAGTCGGGACCAAAAGCAACTCACCAGTCGCCAGTGCCAGCACGTCACATGTCACACGTCACACACAGCAAAAAGCAAAAAGCAAAAAGGCTGGTGGTGGCGTCATGAGTTGGGAATGCGGTCCCAACCGGTGCGCCTGACCCTCCAGCGCGGAGGGTCTTGCGACACCTGATCGGACCCACATAGTGTTGTTGAACCAGCAAGTTGACTTCGAAGTAACTCATCGACTGAGGTTTGCACCATGCCCAGCCTCACCACAGGCCTCTTTGCCTCTAAGCACAAAGCGCTCGGAGTTAAAAGTACGATTGTGGGACTCAGGCCAAACAAATGCAGAATGCAGACGCACTTGCCCACCCATCGCTGTGCCCTCGATTACCATGAGGGCTCCTCCTCGGGTGCGTCGCCGGCATGGCTGCGCTTGCGCTTCTTGTTCGAAGAAGCGTGCGCAGAGCACCACTCGGGCGCGTCGTCCGGCCACCAGGTGAGCGACACAAAGCACGCTCTCAGGAACTCGGCCCGCTTCGTGCCCGCCGTTGAGTCGACCGCGAACGCTCTCACGCGCCTGCGCTCCTCGACGCTCAGCACGCGGTCGGTGTCGATGTTGTCCACGATGACCTCGAGCAGCTCGTACGGCAGAAGGGCCAGCGGCGAGTCATCCCCGAACTGGGTCGCGCACGGCTTGAGCAGGAGCCGTGCGGCGGTGAGCATGTGGATCGCTGTGGTGGCCACCTGCCATCTGTAGCGCCGTGCGCGAGCGCTCATCTCGGCGATCGCCAGCTTCAGTCCCTCGATTCGTATCTCTGCTGTCTGCAGCGAGTCTTCCTCGCTTCGGCGGACTTCGTTGTTCTCCAGTCCCTCAGCTTCTTCGTCCATGCCTTGTCCCTCCTCTTCAGACGAGCGGTCACGATCGGCGTCATCTTGGTCGCTTCTCTCCTCGTCATCGCTCTCATCCTCATCCTCATCCTCGTCCTCGTCACCGTCACCATCGCTGTCGACGTCCTCGTCGCGCTCGAAGAACCAAAAGGGATCGTCCGCGTCGAGCTCAAGCGTGATCAGGCTCCGGTTGTGTTTGCGCACCGCGTCCACCAGCTTCTCCACTCCTTTGAGCGTGAGCGTGCTTGCGCCGAGGTTGAGCCACGCCAGGTGGCGATTCGCACCCAGCATCACGGCCAGAGGCTGCAGGATCCTGTTGTCCAGGTGCTCTCCGCTTAGGTCCACTCGGTAGATCGTGCTGTTGTCCGCCAGCGCCTCGCACAGCCGCTTGACTGCCTTGAGATGATCCATTTCCGCGTCTATCTTGGACAGATCGACCTCGGTGAGGTGCTTGAGCAGGTGGCGGCACATCTCCAGCAGCGAGTCCTTCTCGAGGCAGGCCGCCAGGCACTGCCAGCGCACGGGCTCGTAACTCATCTGGAAGCCGAGCCCCCACAGCAGGTCGAACATCTCCGTAGAGCCGGAGGTGCAGGCCAGACTCAGCGGCGATGACATTGCGCCGAGCTGGGCGCCGCGGGCCAGCAGCGCCTTGACCGCCTGCACGTGGCCGCCAACGATGGCGTAGTGGATGGCCGTCAACTGGTCTTGGCTCTCCCTCTCCATGTTGCCGACCTTCTTGACGTCCACCAGCCATTCGATCAGCTTGACGTTGTTGGCCGCAGCGGCTGCCATGAGCGGAGTCATTCCCTAGTGTCGATTCCCACGCCATCAGTGTGAGCAAGTCAGGAACACGTACGCACGCGCACACGAACACACGCAACGCCACAAGCTTACCATCTGATTGCTGTCGTCGAGTGAGCAGCCTTTCGAGAGCAGATACTCGATGCACTCGACGTCGCCCTTGCGACAGGCGTGCAGGAGTACCGTTCTGTCCTTTTGATCGCGTTGTTCGAGCAACGAGAGCCCGTCGTCGTTCTCCAGGAGGAACATGATCAGCGGCAGCTGGCCCGAGCGCCCCGCAGCCAGCAGCGGCGTCCAGCCAGACGAGTTGGAGACGTGAGGGCTCGCGCCGCGGGCGAGCAGGAACTGAGCGCAACTCAATGACCCGCTCAGACACGCGCGTAGCAGTGCCGTGTTACCTTGGTCATCTGCTCTCTCCACCCACAACAACACGGGTCGATTCAGCATCACGTGTGTTACCCTGCGCGCAGTGTAGGCTCGTTGGCTGATGTGCGTACCGGCTTCATCCAGCGAGGCTAGGCCGTTGGCGAGCAAGAACTCACACACCGCGTCACGTCCAGAGTACGCAGCCACTAACAACGGCGTGCGCCCGTCAGGGAGCCGTGTGACGCGGGCGCCGTGCTTGATCAGGATGCGCAAGGTCTCCACTGGCCCTTGACTGGCAGCAAAGAACATCGCCGTCTTTTGCTGCCTGTTGACCGCATTGACGTCGATCCCCTGATCGATCAGCCATTGCACCATCTGCTTGCCCACACAACGCGTATCAGAGCTGGACAGTTGCGCCACATTGGGGTGCGGTGCAGCACCTCTGTACTGTGGCCGAGGGAGGCGTTCATGAGAGCGTTGGTGTCCAGGTTGTCAGTCTCGTGCAGGGAGGCGCCGTAGGCAAGGAAGAGCTTTGCACACTCGACTGGCCACGATTGAACTGCAGCGAGGAACGGTGTGTCGCCGTCGTCATTGCGCTCCGTCACGGTTGAGATGCCTAGCCACCGCGAGCATGCGACACGTTGCTCGAAGTTAGATATGTGCTCCGTCAGCGCTGCGAGTCGTGACGGCATGTTGAGCGTACCTGTGGCGAGGAGATGCTTCACCATGGACACACCGTAGCCGTTGTGGAGCAGCGAGAGAAGCACCGTGTTGTCGTACTTGTCGCGTGCAGAAGTGTCGGCACCGCGCCCGATCAGAAGCCTCATGCACTCAAAGGCGCCGCTGAGGGCGGCATACGTGAGCGCGGTATCTTGAATCTCGTTCTGCTGTTCCATGTCGACGCCCTGCACAACCGCACTCATCAGCTGATTGCCCGCCGCCGCATTGGAGTTGTTGAAGGGATGCATGTACGTGGTCGATGAGAATGGCGGCGGTCCGTGCGCAGTCGTGGTTGATCGCATAGAACAACGCTGACACCTTGTCAGTGTCTCTGCATGCCGCGTCCTTGCTGTTGTTAGAACGAGAGCAGCAGAGAGAGAGAGAGAGAGGGAGAGACGCGTGATGAGAGCTTCCACGTACGCTACGGAGACATCTGCGCCTGCGTCGAGAAGGAACTGGACTGTCTCAGGGTGATTCCCGTTGCATGCGTGAATGAGCGCCGTCCGCCCGAACTTGTCGCCCGTCTCCAGCTGAAGCTTGCTTGGCTCCATGCTGCTAAGCAGATGATCAGGGCTCTGACGAGTCAGCATAGCAACATGATGGCGACAACACGCTGGTACGATCTGTTGTTTGCTACGTACGGCCGCCGGTCGTTGAGCTTTGCCTCTAGCAACGATTGCAGAGTGTCGAGACTTGAAGGTGAGTGGATGCAGGCGTAGTGGAAAGGAATGCGTCCTTCAGTGTCCTTGGCCAGCAGCATCTCCATCACTTCATCTGCAAGGTCGTGCACACACGATCAGAAGCGCGTGCAAGACACCGCACACGCAGTCAGTTGCAACTAAGCGGTGGTGCTGTACCGGGAGCGGCACTGGCAAAGAGAGTCTCGAGGATGCCGTCGTTGCCTGCAGCAGCAGCAGCGGCCAAGTGCAGCGGTGTCGCCACGGGGTAAGGCACGCAGGGGAAGGGCACATGCGCCTTCAACTGCTCCCACGATGGCAGGGCCTCGGCCACGCTCACCCAACCGCCTTGGGCGTACCTGAGCGGCCTGTAGCCAAAGTTGAAGGTGACCGCCTCGGCACGCGCCATGCTGGCTCCGGGATAGAGCAGGTCGTCTTCGCTCTCTATCGGCAGCTGCACGATCGATTCGAGCCCGTGGTCCTTGCCGTTGATCAACGCTCCCATCCGCACGCTGGCAAACCTGGCCTTCATGCCCTTGTGATCGTCTTCAGCCTGTATGCGTGCATGCGTACAGAGTGTCATGCGCGTGCGTGTCAGTGAGCCGCCGCCTTTCCTTCTTGAGAGCGTATCGCGCTTGCATACCGTGAGCACTTCAATGATGTTGGCATAGAGGGTGATGATGTCAGTCTGACGACACACACGGGCATTAGTGAAGGAGGTTGAATGCACACGTTGCCCATGTCGGGCGCCCTGTTCAGGCTCGCAATGCGGAGGTGTACCGCTTGCCAGGGAGGGCCGTCGTGGAACATGGTCTCTGCGCGACCATGCCAAATGGCTTTCCTGTTGCCATCCCATGCCCAGCTGTGCCTGAGCTCGGTGTGGGCGTGAGAACGTGAGAACGTGAGGTGAGCCGGCTGCTCAACCGATCACTCGATCTGTCGCCCAGACACACTTGAAGGGGCGTGCAATGTGCGCGCATTACCTGTCGTCGCCGACGCCGTCACTGGCGCCAGCGCGAAAGCGCTTGGTGGCCCAACCGACCTGGACTAGGCCTCCCAGCTCCACGCAGGCCTCGTAGTAGAACGTCCTTCCCACATCGCCCAGGCGAACGCCGGTCGTGGCCCGCACGCTTCCCCATCCCACGTTGCTCATCACCTTCAAGGTTGTTTCGTTGGTGTGTTGCACGCGCACACGTACACGTACACGCACCACGCAGTGTCATCATCACGACTCTCATGGAGAAGAGAGAGAGAAAGAGAGAGCAGTTGCGTGCCCTGGTGCGATCGGCCGAGAGAGTGAAGTTGGTGGCAGGCTCGATGTGCTCGGGGTCGAGTTCAGCCAGCACCAGACCGTCCTCTCGACTCCCTCCTGGTCCGTCCAGAGGGACAGCCACCTGCTGGCCCACGAGGACGAGGTCAGCCTACTGCGGAGGCCATAGAGAGAGAGCTGGTCACGCACGCGGAGGAGGCGATGGACAGCGGCGGGGTCGGCGAGGCGGAGAGCCTCGACGCAGGCCCGGTGGCCGCCCACCACGGCGTAGTCGAGCGCCGTCAGCCCGTACCTGTCCTTGGCTTCTCGCCTCAACCCCCCCCCCTCACCATGTCAACGTCCAGCCACCACTGTGCGGTGCTGGAGGGGAGGGGGGGGGACAAACTGTACCGTCAAGGCCGTGCTGTGGTGTCATAATCGAGGCTGTCGCGGCGAGCGCCGTGCGGTCCGCATCACCGGCCAGGCAGGCCGCGTGGATGGGCGTACGACCAAACAGGTCCCTCTCCTCGCCTGCCATTCCTCTCAGGGTGGTGCAGTTTGGGTATGGCACCCCGAGTTCCTCTAAACTAAACTTGAACCAATCACCGATTTTTGCGCGTTTTAATTTAATAAATATATAAATTAATGAATTACAGGAGAGAGAAGGAGACGTCAGTCTTGCATGTTAGTCGTCGCCGAAGATGTCCACAACGGACAGGACGGTCCCGAGCCCGTCCAGGACCGTGCCGGCGACCTTGCCGGCGGCCTTGCCCGCCGACTTGCTCGCCTTGAGGCCCGTCTTGAGGCTTCCGCTGAGGTTGCCCTTGCCTACGCGACAACACACACGAGAGTACGCATGCGCGGTGAGAGTGGAGCCCGAGGTTTGGCGATCATCAGCGCCGTAAGCGGATGTCGTGTTACGCACTCTTGCTGTGGGACAGCGATGGCGACGAATGCGGGCTGTCGGAGTACGACCGGTCCTGAGGAGCGGGCGCGGGCTCTTGCGGCGGATAGCTTTGCTCTGCGCCCTCTCCTCGATCAAGGCCAAAGTCCAGGGCCGTTACGCCAACCTGGCGGAGGACGGCGATCACGAGAAGAGCACCCACAACGATCAGCACAGTCCGCCCTAAGAGCCACATATGACTGCGCACACATCGTACCTGAATGGAGCCGTGGTCGGCGCCAATGAGGTCGTACCATCCCAGCTTCTCCTCGCCTCGGTAAAGGCCGTCCATCGGCATGAGGTAGCTGCCGAGCGGATCGTCTGTGGTGGTGTTGTGTGGTGAGATCAAATTGGCTCAGTGGAAGTTCTTCGGACGGGGGAAACGTTACCCGCACTGAGCCTGTCCCAATCCCACACGCGGAAGTCGATCATCTCTTGCGCGGGTGTCGAGCCGAGCTCGAACTCGAACGCCTCGTTCCACATGGGGTTCAGCTGGTGGGAAAGAGAACGCCAATCAGTTTGCATTTAGTTACCTTTCGGAGTTAAACTTGCGCGACTAACTCAGCGCTCGTATCACTAAACGACGTTGACGACGACCAACACGTACGTTCTTCTTGATGGTGCTGGTCTTCTGGCAGTTGTTCTTCTGGCCCACCACCTCGACCTTCACGTACGGGTCCGAATAGCCTGCACGCCGGCAAGCAGCAGCGGAAAGAGAGAGAGAGAAAGAGAGTAACGCTCACGTGAGCTCCTCCCCCAACGAGCAGAAAGAGAGGGTAGAGGAAGAGACATCCCCCCCCCCTGCGTGCCGAGAGACTCTCTTGGGGTGGTGTACCGTTGGAGTCGGCGGAGACGAGGTTCTGTGCGCAAACCACGCGGACGCGTACTCTGCCCATGGTCGACTTTGTGTGTAGTCTGGTGTTGTGTGTTCTGGGCAGCAGGGTGTGACGGCCTGGTTTTGAAAGTGTCGTCGTTGTACCGGTGCTCCCTCTCTATTTGAATGGACGACAACAACAGCTGGTGATCGACCAATGCCACTCGGTCGCCAACGAAGCTGCCTTCTTTCTCGTCGCTTCAGCAGTTGGTGTTGGGGCCCCCTCCATGACGGAGTTGGTTCACGCGTTGGAGCGTAACAGAGCTTGCTCTTTGGTTGGCTCCCGTCGAGCTGCACTGAAGTACACCTCTGTCGTCACAGCTAAGAAGACTTCTTAGGCGAGTTCGGCCTCAGTAACCTGCCGAGTCCCACAATGGAACCTCAACTCCGAGAGGGCGTTGCGTATAGGGTCGGCGAGGGCCAGTGGAGAGGACGGGGGACCGTGGTGCACAACCAAGTCGATGAGTTACTTCGATTTATCACCAATGAAAAACCACATGCGGCCTGCCCCGGTGTCGCAAGACCGTCCCACAGGGAGGGTCCGGCGCGCCGTTGGGCCCATACACCAACTCATGACGCGATCACCAGCCCCTTTTGGTGGAACGGACGAGTGAGCTGGAGGCTGAAGCGAGTTAGGCCTTGGCGGAGAGGAAGGCGGTGGCGTCGCTGAGGAGGGAGTCGACGGTCACTTGGCATGCGCTCTTGAGCTCGCGCGAGAGCCACCTCTTGGCCTTGCCGGCCAACAGCTCCCACTCCTGTGTTGAAAGGGCCACAAGCGTTAGCAGCCGCGCTTGCTTGCACGCAGGCACAGAGCAAGTGAGTGGGCGTGAAGCGAGCGCGCACCTCCTTCTCGGCGGCAAACTGCGAGTCGAGCGCCACGAGAGCGAGGGCCGTGGCCCAGACCTCGGCAGAGACGCCCGCGGGGACGGAGGCCACCAGCACGGCGAGCGCACGGCCCAGAGCCTGAGCCAGATTCTCGTTCAGCTCCCAGCTCCCTGCACACGATCGCGGTCCGAGTAAGTCCGAGTCAGCTGTAATGCAGTCGAGCGAGCACACGACGCGTCAACACACACGTACCGTTGGCCTTTTGGTGGTGAACGAAGCGGTCCAGCGGGCGCATGTGGGCCGCTGCGGTCGGTGTTGCCGACTGACCGAACGATGAGGACGATGACGGGAAGCGGCTGAATCGACTCGACACAGACGCAGACGCATAGGCAGGTGCAGGCGCAGGCGCAGCAAAGATGTTCGAAAGCGGCGCTTGCTGTTGCTGGGCGAAGAACGGGTCGGCGCTCTGGGCAGCGGCCGAAGGAGCGGCAGCGAAGTCGTCGAAGTCGTCGAGCTTCTCTGTTAACTTCGGCTTGCTCTCCTCCTTCTCCTCTTCTGCCCCGTACATGCCGTCATCCGAGCTATCGCTACACGCTTCGTCTTCTTCATCATCGTAGTCGCCGGCGAGGCACTCGTTGATTTCGCGATTCTCCACGAGCTGGTCGTTCACTGGAGACAGGACACACGCACGCACACGCAACCGATCGTTGCTTTGTGAGACAGAGCTACAACGCATGCGCACAAACGACCAAGGCTGGTGTTGTCTGTACAGCTATGATGGTGAGCAGTCTGAGTTAAACTCTTCGCAGGCGCTGCGCTGCCAGATGCTAGCCCTGCGCGCACACGAACAATCACTTGTGTGAGTTCAAGAGCCGGCGTGGGTGTTCAAGGACGAGAGAAGACATTGCGCGCGTGTGTGTACCGACAAGGGAGGAGAATGCGTTGCCAATCGACGACAGGAAGCTAGTGCTCTTCCTATATGGTGGAGATGAGACGACAAAGGGTAGTGGCGCTCGCATGGTTAGCTCGTCGACAGCGCAATCAGGAGGTGATCAGACATTGAGTAAGCGTGCGACCACGTACTTGGCATTGCGCCTGAACTGTACGCTCGCCATATCCAACGATTCACTTTGCTCGACCATAGTATCCAGTGATTCGCCGCGCATAAGCACTCGGTCTGTTTGTGCGTCGCGCGGTCAGTATCGCGCGCCTGCGGTGGCGTGTGGTGCAGTTACCTATGTTCATTGCCATGACATCCTTGACTTGATCGAGCTGGAGCTGGATCTGCTGCATGGGCGAAGCACTGCGTGCAGCAATCAATGAGGTGACCGCATCGCCCACGTCCACCCGGCGCATGGTCTCCATAGTCGCGTCGTCGTTATCCGCCGAGGCGACAAAGGAGGTGAACGGCGTCACGAGACTATAGCGCAGGGCCAGCTCGGTGATGGTCGACTTGTTGGCCTCTGCGTCCGCCTCCTCCAGGTCCCTGTCCCACGTTAACGTGAACGCAATGCACGTCAGCACATGCGGCCCGCGTGTCGAAGAGTGACTGCACGCGAGCATCGTTCCAAACGAACCTGATGAGGGAGCGAGCGGCGAGGCGGTGGATGAGTTGGCCCTCCTTGATGCTGGACTGGGCCGTGATCTTGTATTCCACGTTCTCGCTGTTCTCGACGTCGGTCTTTGCCTTGAGCACAGCCCCGCCCAGCGCGCTCTCGATGCTAGATGTGACACACCGCAGCTCACAGCAGCGTCAATAGAGGCTCTCAATTGGTGGCAGCGCAATGTTGTGAGTGAGAGGGAGACGCACAGGGCGGTGTCGGTAGTGTCGAAGAACGCGTAGGCAATCACCCGTTCGCCCTCAAACACGGCAGGCAGTGGATTAGGCGTGTGGGCCTTGATCGTGACGCCGTCGGCCGCCGCGTACTCGATGACTGGCTGCTTGAGGACCGGCTGCAAGGCGCGCTTGAGCTGGCGCAGCACCTTGGCCTCCATCCTTTCCCCCGACACAACGAACTCAGCCTGAACGAACAACACATGCCTGCCGTAAGAACCCGCGGTATTGTGTGCAGCGGCGTGGATCTACGTACGTGGCCCTTGCCGGCCTTGGCGATGCCGCCGACGAGCTCGGTTGACGCATCCGAGCCAATGCCGAGCGTGAACACACGCGTGCCTTTGGCGTTCTTGCGCACGCAGTCGATCACTGCGTCGGTGTTGCTCACCTCGCCGTCCGTCTACAAGTGGTACCACACGTCAGCCTAAGACTGCCTCCGTGCGTCACTCACACTAGGTCTGGGGGCAGCTAGTGCGTACCAGAACGAAGACCTGTCGGGGGTACTGAGGGTCGGCGGGCTGCTTGAGCACTTCGTGCAGGGGCCTGAGGAGCTCCGTCCCGCCTAGGTCGGCCGAGATGCTGTTGACGTGCAGATTGGCTCGCTTGAGGGTGTCGTCGTCATAGACCTGGGACGACGGGAACAGCTTCTCGAAGGAGCTTCCGAATCCGATCACTGCACCACGAACCACAGACCGAGTTAGTTCGAGCCACGACCGACTGGGTGAGTTTGAGCTAGGCTGACGCTGGTGTACCGTTGAAGCGGGTGCCGATGGGGAGCGAATGGAGGAAGAGGGCCAGTGCGTTCTTGGCTTGATTGATGCGGCTGCCCGACATCGACCCGCTGCGGTCCACCACGAAGATGACCTCGGCGATGACGTCGGCGTCGCGCAGCTCGTCGAGCTGAGGCACGAAGCTCACCATGGCCACAGCAGTCCCCGCCGCACGGTCGAGCTCGACTACGGCCTGGGGTTGCCCCAGCGACTCGCGCTGGCCCAGCAGGACCACGAGGCCAGTGCTCGACGAGTGCTTAGTGGAATCGAACTGTCCGTTCATTCATGTTATGGTCAGTGTCGGATTCAATGTACGCTGGCTGGGCGTTGCGTGTGGTACCTGAATGCGCGCGGTATTGCCGGTGGTGGTCGAGGCCAGCTCGTGGCCCGAGGGACACTCGACGGCGTACACGGGAGCCGGCATGTCGGCGGTGATGACCACATGCAGGCCGTCCTTGACGACCGTAGTCTCATCCCTGAGAGGGAGAGAGAGAGAGAGAGAAGGCGCACAGGGACGCTATACGTCACGCGAGAACGATGGAGTGGGGAGGAAAGGCGGGGTGGCGTGTGCGTACTCATCCATTCGATCGCTGGTTGTGCTGGTGGGCGCGTCGCCGTGGATGGGGAGGCGGGTGATGGGCAGGACCACGCGCACGAAGTCGCCCTCAACGGCCAGCTCGCTCACATAGCGGAACGTGATGACGCACTCCTGTTGGCACACAACCCCGACGGTAAGTCAAGCGCGGACTTACAGCGGCGAAGCGGCCAACGCACCTTGCCAGGAGGCAGGTTACCCACGCTGAGCGAGAAGGCGCCCTTGACCTTGTCGTCCTGCGACAGCAGGAATCCGCGACCGCCAGAGCTGATAGCGTCGTCGTACCTGAGGTGTTGATGCGGTAGTATGAGGAGTGATCAGTTGTAGGTGAGATCGCAGAGGGAGAGAGAGAGAGGGACAAAGTACGCATTCATGGCCTCCTCCTTTTCCTTGATCTCACCGACAACCTTTTGGCCGTCCACGATGGCCTCAAAGCCGTAGATGGAGCACTCCTCCTGCTTGAACTTGAACCTGTGGTGGTGATCAGATCAGCGCTCGTGTTTACATGCGCCACGCCTCACGCGCCTCACGTACACTGCCTCGATGGGCGTGGAATCAGAGTTGACGTAGCGCTGGCTGACCTCCACCTGGGCCACCATGCCCACCACCTCGGCCTTGACCGACAGGCCGCGCAGGGGAATCGAGGCGGCCATTCGTCCTGTGTGTGTACGCGCGCGCGCACAAGATTAGATACGTCAAACCGCAGACAGCTCTGCGCAGAGCAGTGGAGAGAGCGCACCGCCGGCGTTCTTGGGAAAGAGACCGCACAGGAGCGCGTCGTCTGTGACGATGGCCGGCACGGGCTTCGAAGGAGCGTGAGCGACGACGGGCACGAGCGGCGTCTGGGAGACCGCCGGCGGTGGCAGGAACACCGCTGCAGGTGACGCCGCGTTGCCGTTGAAGTGGGCATCCAGCGCCATCTGCACGTGCGTGCCGTGGTGAGTCAGGCCACATCCGCACGCCCACACAAGAACGCTGTGAGAAGGCGAGAGACGAGGGACGCAACGTACGTCGAGGTTCCAGTTGACGCTCTGCAGGCGCTGGCGACAGTCCGCCTCGGGCATGCCCGTTATCTGGTGGGGTGACCCACGCGTATGGAGAGGTATATAAGGGACAGCATGCTCCCCCCACCCCCAACCACCCCCAACTACACTCCCCTCTCTCTCCATGCAACAGCGGTACGTACGGTCTGGAACTGGGCGAGCTCGGCCTGCTGTGTCGAAGTTGACATGTTGAGATATTTCTATATGCTTGTGTGCGTGCGTTGGTGCTGGTTGTTTTTCAGGCGAGTGTTGGCCTTGGTGCTTGCCGGGTGGCTTTCTCTCTCTTTCTCTCTCAAACTCAAAGCTTTGCTTCTGCGCCGACAGCCTCGAAGGCCGTTCTCTCTGCTTCACCGCGGCTTAGTTCAGCAAAATGGAAATGAACTTCATTTTCAATTACGAAATTTCGAAATGTTCTGATGTTTCGAAATGTGTTGTGAAATATGTTTCGAAATACGTTTCGAAATACTTTTCGAAATGTTCTGAAAGTTTCGAAAACGGTAAGGGGACCATCACTTCTCGCCCTTGGCCATCTTGAGCAGCATCTGCGCCATCTGCGGGTCGACGTAGTAGCAGGCCGGCGTGACGTCCTTGCGGCTGTCCTTCTTCTGCTTCTGCTTGGGGAACTGTTCGAGCAGCTCCGTGAAGAGCTCCTCGCGCACACGCTCCTGCGCCCGTCGGAACTGGGGCGCCGACAGCGAGCACCTCTCCGCGTTGATCACTGCAGGGGAACGAGAGAGAACATGTCAGGTCAGTCACTCCACTCTCACTCTGACCGAGACGCACACGACATCGTGCGCACGCACGTTTGGTGATCAAGAACTCGCGGAAGTAGTTCGAGTGCTCGAAGACGGGGTCCAGCGGCAAGTGCGGGATCGATTCGGCCACACCCCGCTTGTAGCACATCTCCAGCCTGCGTGCGCCACACACACACACACACACACACACACACACACACACACACACATCATGTCAGTGCGCCTTTCTCATCCGTTGTGTTGTATGCGTGCGTGCGTGCGTGCGTGACGTACTTATAGCGAACTTCGCCGTCGACGAGTTGCGGCTGGACGAGCGCGAACGAGTGGTTGAAGTTGGACACGAACGTCGCGGGGTCGATCATCGACTGTCCCTCGTAGAAGACCAGCATCACGATGTCGTTCCCCAGGAAGCGTTTTCGCTCCCACTGATGGTGCGAGTGTGTCGTGTCGTGGCGCGTGCAGCGTCATCAGCCAGGCTTGCGGTGAGCGCGAGCGATCACAGAATGTGTGAACGCGAGGGCGTACCTGCTGGCCCAGCTCATCGGTCCTCGCCTGCAGTGGCAGCTCGGTGGAGACGTGGAACATGATCTCCATGCCCTCGTGGGTGGTATAATACGAGTGCAGCGCGGCGTCTGAAGACACACAAAGCGACACGTCGTCAATTTGCCTGCTGACACCGTATGCATGCTGTGGAGGGATCAGGGTAGACGTCACTGCTCGTGCTGAGACCGCCGGTGTACTTTTGCCATCCCTTCATGCACACCCTGTCGCCGAGCAGGCTCATGAACGCTTCGAACGCTGGGCTTGCCTGGGCTGTAGTCACCGCCAGCGCGAACGCTCACGTGTGAGCGTGCACAGGGCAGGAGAGCTCGGGAAGTTGTGGGAGGGGTCGCACCATTGTTGTACATGGCGGTCTCGTCCTGTCCCTCCAGCGCGTAGATGACCCCGAACTTGTAGCTGTTTGTGATCTGCACGAGAGCGCGTCTCAGTCACACTCGATGCACGAGCACACGGCACGCACGCACGCACATCAGGAAGCCACGTACCAGTTTCTCCTCTAGCTCGGCAAACTTGGGATGGGACGCCGGATCGCGGATGACACGCAGCTTGGTGGCCGAGAACATGGGCTTGGTCAGCTGCCGCAGACCCGCGAGCAGGTCGTCGGAGCGAGCGTAGTGTTCTCTTCGCCGCACGCGGATGAGCCCGGCCGGGATCATGAGGCGTCGGTCGCCCTGTCAGACGCAAGAGAGAGAGAGAGAGAGAGATTAGCTCTTTGGACATCGTACGATGGATCTGGCGGCGTGTGTGCGTTGGCACGAACCTGTCTCGTTCGCACGAGAACTCGGTAGGAGAGGCTCTTGCCCTGTTGTCGAGGCGACGCCATCGCTTTGGCTCGCGTCAGCATGTCGCCTGATTGCAACAAGTGTGTGAGATGATGTGAGTGAGTGCTCACACGATCATGCCCTGGCAACAAACGCTTCTCACGTGCACAGTCGTGTGTGTGTGTGTGTGTGTGTACCCTCGACCAAGCCACCGTCCGAGCTCATCGGCTCCTGCAAGTGTCGCATGCACGGCTCGTGATATTAGTACGCGCTAGGGAGCGCGTCCGTTGGCACAACAGCTCAGTTGGGTTGGGTTGAGTGCGCACCTTCTGTATGGAGATGCAGACGGGTCCGAGGACCTTATCGAGGCCGATGATGTTGGCGTGGACGGCCTGATGGTAGAAGAAGCGGCAGTAGTCGTTGAGGTTGACGTGCTCCTGCAGGCGCAGCGAATCGAGGGCGGGCCGCTCGCCCTGGCCTACCTCCACCCAGTAGGACTCAGGGTTGGCGTCCCAGAGCGACTTTGGCTGTCAACGGCAGTTGCACGCGTTAAGCCACGTCGCCACACACAACGCTCACGCCGCAGTGTGCGCCACCAAGAGGGGGCGATGAATGTTACCTTGATCGGAAACGGCGTCATGCCGATGGAGCACTTGCGGGTCCTCACGCGCGGACTCGGCGACTCCTGAGACGATAAGGGAAGAGCCACGTCAGTACACGAGAGACGCAGTGGTCGTGGAGAAGGGCTAGCAGCGTACGTTGGAGCGGACCTTGTTGTGCATCTTGAGGAGGGAGAAGATATCGACGGACATGCGGCTGGTCGCCGTGCGCAGGTTCTGCTGGTCGCGTCGCGTCTTCTTCTCTTTCCACTGTTGAATGGCTAGATAGATGGAAGAGAGAGAGAGAGAGAGACAGCGTCCCATTTGTGTTAGTTCCCCAGACAGAGACTCACAGAAGTGCAGCGTTCACACACTGGTGCGCGTGCGTGCGTGGCGTCGAACCTAATGGGTTCTTGAGCGGGTTGCCCTCGGCAAGGACCTCCAGGTAGGGGTTCGTGTCCAGCAGATTGAACAGGTTGTTGTCTAGATCGGTGAGCTTGTTGTTCTCTGCACACAGGACAGCCAAGGCCACACGTCAGCCCAACCGAGGGGAGGCTTTTCAAATGCAGGTGCATGAGGAGCAGCTGATCGTACCGAGGTTGAAGATGTTGAGGGAGTGCAGCTGGCTCACCGAGGAGGGAAGTTTGGTGATGTTGTTGTCCCTCACATTGAACTCCTCCAACTGCTTGAGCAGTCCTATCGTGTCTGGCAGTACTCTGTGGAGAGGAGACATGTCGTCATTCTCCTGCATCGTCGATACGCACACGCACACTCACACGCACACGCACACATGACCGCACGGACACGTACCGTAGTTCGTTGCCCGAGAGGTCGAGAAACTGGAGTTGTTCAAGACGCGACACCTTGAGCGGGAGGTCCTCGAGGCGATTGTTGGAGAAGTCGAGGTAGTTGAGCGTCACCGACCCAAACAGCTCCTGGGGCAGCTGCGTGAGGAGGTTGTCCGAGCACTCGAAGCGCCTCAGCGACGGGAGCGACGAGAAGAGAGACCCCGGCAGCTGCGTGATCTCGTTATCGCTGTGCACAGTCGCCAGTGGGTCGCGTGATCAGCAAAACGTCATAATGTAGTTAGAGAGAGGTGTGAGAACTGACCTGAGACTGAGCGCTTCGAGGTCGTGGAGAGCGGAGAGGTTGAGGCTGACGCGCTTGATGGCGTTGCCGCTGAGGTCGATCACACGGAGGTAGGTCAGCACGCCGATCTGGGTCGGCAGGTCGGGTCCGATGCCCATGTCCCGGAGCAGCAACTCGGCACGGTTGTCCGACTCGAAGGACGTCTTGACCCGCTCGCTTACGGCCGTCTTGACCGTGTCGGCCGAGACCGCGGGGGAGGCCGACGTCGACTTCTGCGACGTCTTCTCCTTGGCGCGCTGCAGGGCGATCTGCTCGCGCCGCCTGGCGTCGACGGAGATGATGGACCCGCGCGGTGGAATCGCCAGCTTGGCCCAGTAGAAATGGCTGCGCTGGTTGAGACACGGCTCCGTGTAGAGATGCTTGTTCTTCACCACAAACGAGCTCAACGACGAGTATCTGTTCACGTCGAGCGTCAGTAGCCGCCAAACCTGGTTGCGTGTGCGTGTGCGTGTGCGTGTGTGCGTGTGTGCGTGTGTGCGTGTGCCGGACCTGAATTCCTTCATCTTGTCCGAGTCGAGCTTGATGTTGACGATCACGCCCGGCCCGGCAAAGTTGTTGCGGATGCTGTTGAAGTGGTACATCTTGCCGTTTTTGATGTAGTCGACGGTGAAGTGCCCCGGGCTGGAGCTGTAGCGCACCAGAAAGAGGCCGTCCTTGATGTTCTCCTCCAGCAGCCGCTCGCTTGGGTCGCGCGGTTGGTTCCCGTGAAACCAACTGAAGAAGATCGTGCGCGCCATCCCATCCACGCGTGAGCGTCGAGCGCAGCACGAGCGAGAAGAAGAGAGAGAGACAAAGGCGTACATTTTGCCGTGCTCGAGGGCGTCGCGGACCTTGTCGAGGCAGTGTTCGAGCGGTCCAAAGCGCAGCAGGAACAGGAGAAAGAGCGACTTGCTCACGTGCGGACGATCGGGTTCACTCTCGCCTGTGCACACACACACACACACACACACACACACAACACGAAGAAAGAACGTATGCGACGATCAGCGCGCGTGTCCGAGCAAGGAGCGTGATTGTCGCGATCTTGGGTCGAGAAGACACGACGTACCGCGATCAGAGAGCACCACAGAGAGCATCCAATGATCGAGCACCTGGTCGTCCGGGTCCACATCCGCCTGCGTGCACGCAGCAAGAGAAGAGGAGAGAGACGAGCGGGTGTGAGCGGAACCGGTTGTGCGTGCTCTTCTACTCCTCTGCGCAACTGGCAAGCACGCACACGCACACGCACACGCACACGCACACGCACACGCACACGCACACGCACACGCACACGCACGCACACGAACCTCGTCGGCTTGGGTCTGGCGCTGGTGGACGAGCCACAGCAGGGTAGTGCAGAACTCCTTCATCGGCAGCGACTGCTCGCGTCCATAAAAATAAAATAAAGGTTTAAAAAATCGGCGAATGCAAATTAACTAAATTTAAAAAAAGAGATAACTAAATCTGAAATAAAATAAAATAAATAAATAGAGAGGCGTACGAACCCGTAGGGGGGAGCCGGACGAGGAGGAGAGGGATGACGACGAGGACGAGGTCTCCAGCCGCACGTCGAGGGCACGCGACACGATGCGCTCCCAGAAGTCGCTGGCCAAGGCCTCGGCCGCCTCCCGCTCCACCAACTCCTGCGGCGACGCGACCGCTGGTGCCGCTGCAGCCATTGCTCGTGTGATGTGTGATGTGTGTGATGTGTGTGATGTATGATGTTGTGTGCTCACGCACGATCGTCCCAACGCAAAACTTTAGCAAATCCTGTGGCAAAATCTCGCGCAAATCTGAATCTGAAGATTCGCTCGACGGAGTTACTTGAGGTCGTCGACAACTATTTCAATTACAATAATTGATCTGACGAGTTTCAAATTCCCTCCCACAACCCAAGGCATTCCACGCACGCAGATGATGATTGCACAATCTCGCTTGGGGCTGTATTGTCAGTCTATTCCTCTCTCTTGTAAGAGAGTAAGAACAAAAACAAGAGTGTACGATCTGAAGATGACCACTCGAGGAGGGAGCGCGGGTCGTCCGCTCGCGCGCTCTGTTGAAGAACCAGAACGCGGCGGACGCGGAAACCTTGGCGGTAAAGTCTCTGGGCAGACCGGTCGCTTGGAAAGTCCTCGAGGGAGTCGTACGCCGTCCGAGGAGGCGGGATGTCGTTCATCACCCACCTCCTCAGCAGCATACGCAGCCGATGCAGGTGCAGCAGCAGCAAGTCAAAGAACCACGACGAAGAAGCAGTCGATGATGATGATGCGCGAGGTCTACCGCATCGTGAGGCCTGCGGTTGGTCCTCCTCCCCTTCTTCGTGGTCGTCGTCCTTGCTGTCGCCGCCCCCACGCCGGCGGGCGATGTCTGCCGAGATCTCGGCGTCGTCGTCGTCGCTCACAAGATGTTCCACTTGCCGGTCTTGTCGTAGGAGACGAGGGCGCGCCTGACCTGCCTCCGCACCTTGTCGCACTTGTCGTTGCGCATCGAGCGAAGGGCGTCGATGACCTGCTCCTCGCGCGCCCGCGGCGAGCCGTCGCACAGCGTATGCAGCACCTGGTAGCGCACCTGATCGTCGGGATCGCCAGTCATCTCCAACACCCGTTCCCACAACTGATCCACCTCCTTCCGCACCTGGCACGGGCAGAACTCCCTCAACGCCGCCAGCCGCTGCCGGGGATCAGCGGAGCGCGACTGGGTCAGCAGCACCTCAAAGTCCTCGATCACGTCGGCGCCGGCCGCGTCGGCGGCATATCTCGAGGCGGCGGCAGCGGGATTCCTGGTGGCGGTGGCGTTGCGGGAGTACGACATTGTGGTGGTGGAGTTGGTTGTTGGTTGTTGGTTGTTGTTGGCACTTGTGGTGGACTTGAACAGGTTGTGTGGGCGACTCTTTATCGTCGAACAGGCGCGGTGGTGACGTGCATTCGTACTCTATTCCCAGGACAGCTTCACCGAAGCCAGCGCCGGTTACCCGGTAGAAATTGGCATGCAAGAAATCACAGTGCATCATGTAAAATGGAAATGGTTTTCCCCTTTCAACTGGTATTACATGGTTCCCCTCTTGCTGGTGCTCTTCTCCTGCAGCTTGGACTTGAGCTTGGGGGCGTCCTGGCCCTGCTTCCTCTTCGTCGCCGCCTCCTGGTGGTGCTTGGCGGCACTTTCGCGCAGGGTTTGCCCCATCGTCGACCTGACGTCGCCACGTTCGCTCGACGCCTTCTGGGCCTGCAGCTGCTCCGCTCTCTGCACGTCACATTTTAATTAATTTTATTTTAATCCAATCCAAAAATGAATTAAAATTCAATAAATAAAAAGATAAGTTCGTTTAACATAGGTTAGTTCACACAAATTAAATCCGGGGGAGGGGGGGTGAGTACGGCGCGTCCGGCGAGGTTGGGGTGGAGGAGGGGGTTGGGGCGGGAGGGCTGCGACAAATCAACGTCGTCCTTGTTGTCGCGTTTCTTCTTGTCAACGGGCTTGGCATCCGCAACGAGAGCGATGCACAGGCCGAGCACGACAACAGCACCCACCACAAGCCAGCTCAGCCTCGTCGTCTTCATCTTCAACATCTTGTCTCCGACGACTTGTTGTCTCGCGGAAATGAACGCGTATGTCGACAAAAAAGATTCGCGTCGACGGAATGTCGACAATGTACTTTTTTCATTGGCTTTTGGATAAATTTCGGACGAAGTGAATCCGTCAGCTCTCGGCCAGATCAGGCTATGACTGGGCGGCCCTGTGGTCACACACAGCCCATAAAAACAGACCATACGGCACAACTACAGCTACAACAACAACTAGAGCATCCGGACGGTATCCAAAGAAGAGAGCGAGAGGAGGCGAACGACGATTCGAGCGCGCATATGGAGGACGTGAACTTGACGTGGCTGGACATGTTCGGCAACGGGATGGGCGTGGCGGTGGTGGCGCTGGCGATCATCGCCGTGGTCTTCTTCATGTGGTGGCCAGCCAAGGCCGCCAAGGAGAAGCTGGACCAGAAGACTAGCTCCGGCGGCGGCAGCGCTGCCAAGAGCGCCGGCGGAAGTGGAGCGCTGCGTCGACGGAAGGTGGAGGACTGACACACGACACACCACAGAAGAGACAGACACAAGCCAGGCAAAGTGTGGGGGTAGTGGGTGGTGGCCGTGGGACTGAATAAACGCGCTGATCGCGCTGTTGCGTTGGGTAAAGGCTCGGTCGATTTTCGCCCACGGTTGACTGGGCGGGCCTTACAGGACAACCCAGCCCCGGGTACAAAGCCTGCACTCGCTCGGGTACTGACAGTCATACACACTACACCACAGACTTGTCTCAGCACACCCACATACACGTACACACACACACACACACATACGACGCTATGGCGATGAACGCGGCAGCCAACTTGGCGGAGAGGGTGATGGGCGACGTGCCCACGTCGACGACGCAGGCCATGACCCGGCACCCGACGGGCGAGAAGATGAGGGCCACCGTGTGGCACGGCAAGCAGGACGTGCGCGTAGACCTCGTAGATAAGCCCCAGATCGTCGAGTCCAAGGACGCGGTGGTCAAGGTATACGTCTCCTACCAGGTTTGGCGTGTTGCATGGGAGAGCGAGACTCACGTGTGGCATCTCCAGGTGACGGGCACCACGATATGTGGGTCGGACCTGCACCTGTACAACGGCGAGATCATGCAGCTCAAGGAGGGCGACATCCTGGGCCACGAGTTCTGCGGCGTGATCGAGAGCGTTGGCACCGACGTCAAGAGCCTGCAGGTGGGCCAGCGCGTCGTCGTCTCGTTCCAGATCGCATGCGGCGAGTGCGAGTACTGCAAGAAGGGCCTCACGTCCATGTGCGACACCACCAACAAGTCGTCGGTGCAGAACGCCATGTACGGCCACCGCTTCGCCGGCATCTTTGGATACTCTCACTTTGCAGGCGGCTTCGCCGGCGGGCAGTCCGAGTACGTGCGTGTGCCGTTCGCCGACAACAACCTGCTGCCCATCCCCGAGGGCGTGCCCGACGAGCGCGCGCTGTACCTGAGCGACATCGTCTCGACCAGCTACCACGCCTGCCATCGCGCGCACATCAAGGAGGGCCACACGGTCGGAATCTGGGGCCTCGGACCTATAGGCCAGCTGTGCGCCCGCTGGGCCAAGCTCATGGGCGCCAGCCGCGTGATCGGCATCGACAACGTCGAGGACCGTCTCCGGTTCGCGCACAAGCAGCTCGGCGTGGAGCCGGTCAACTTTGACAAGGGCGACGTGGTCAAGCAGATCCAGGACCTCGTGCCGGGCGGCCTGGACCGCACGATCGACTGCGCGGCTTTCCGCTACGCCAAGGGCGTCCTGCATAGGGTCGAGCGCGCGCTCGCCCTCGAGACCGACACCAGCGAGATCGTCAACGAACAGATCCAGTGTGTGAAGAAGGTAAAGCTCATCACGATCCTAGTTCCCCTCCATCGATCTGACCTGGCGTGCTGTGCGTGTCCGTGTTACGATGCAACACCCCAGTTTGGGCGCATCGTGCTGATCGCGGACTATGCCGGGCTCACGAACCACTTCAACATCGGCGCGGTGATGGAGAAGGGCATCTCGCTGATCGGCGGCGGGCAGGCGCCGGTGCAGAAGTACTGGAAGATGCTCATGAACGACTACATCGTGACGGGCAAGTTCGACCCGACCATCATCCTCTCGCACAGGTTCTCGCTCGACGAGTTCCCCGACATCTACCGGGCCTTCAACGACAAGAAGGGCGGCATCCTCAAGGTCTTTGTCGAGACCAAGCACAGCTTCCCGCGTGCCGAGGGCACGCCGCTGCTGACCAGCGTCACCAAGGCCGTAAGCCAGGCCTCACACTGAGCGCCACCGCACTCATCAGATTACACGAACACGTTCAATCAGCCGTCGTTGTTGTTGTTGGGGTTGCACTCGCACACAGGCCTGCGAGGGGGAGGGGACAAGGGGATTCAGATCACGATCACTTCTTGTGGCCGATCGCACGCAGGAATGCTCTTCTCTCCTGCTGTTTGGCTTCGTCTTCGACTCCCAGCGGCGACAGGCCATCGACGACCTGGCGGACCCAGACCATCAGCACGCACACGGTGAGATAGCGCGATGAAGAGAGACGAACAACCGTATGCGTGGTGGTGGCATGGAAGAACGTACGCCGAGGACGCCCTTTCCCTGAGCGGTGCGCGCAAGGATGATCTGGGCTGGATTGGCCGTGGCGCAATGGATGGTAACCACCTCTTGCACGGCCTGGATGCGCTTCAGCACGTTGATTGGGAACTGTACACGCAAATGCACACACACGCACATGTGAGATCTTCCTGCTGTTCGCGGCAGGACAGGTGTGTGGCGATGGTTACCGCATTCTTGAGGAACACGATGAAGCTGTGGCCCGCTCCAATCGCAAGCGCTGTGTTGCAACGCACGTACACCGATCAGCTCCACCTATCCATGTGCACATGTACAGCGCACGCACGCACGCACGAACCGTTGGTTTTGGCCAGGTCGATGAGTTCTGGGTCGTTGCCGTCCCACCTCACGAGCCTGTCGCCCGACGCCTCGCAGAACTGCACCACCCAGCCGTCCATCACGCATCACGTGAGCGTCTCGTGCGACATAGCCGTGGCGCTGAGAGGGAGGGACGAGTGCGCACCGCCAGACCAAACTTGATGTCGGGGGAGGACGTGGCGAGGGCCTCGTACAGGTCCTCCACGGTCTTGATGAAGTGCGAGGTACCAAAGATGAAGTTCATGTCGTCGGGCTTCTGCACCGCCACCACCTCCAGCGTGAGTTCTGCTGCTGGCGTCGTCATCGTCCTGTCGAGTGTGTGTGTGTATGTGTGTCGCTCCAGTGCTGTGCGTGCTCTTCTTCTTGCCCGTGGCCGTGGTAGGCCAGTCGGCGAGATTACACGGTGGCTATCGAAATTTCTGATGATTTAAATATACCAGACAATAACCGGGCAGCAGAGACCGGGCAAAATCTGGGATTGGAGCGCGAGCTTGGGGGTTGTGTACAGTCGTGTGAAGACGATGAAGAAGAAGAAGAGGAAGGGAAAAGATTGCGACGTGTGTGTCTCTTCATCTCGGTGTCGCAGTCAGTCGAGGAGCGTGCAGCTTTCGATCTTGATCTCGGCGCTGATGATGAGCTTGTCGTCGGCGATCACGCCGTCCAGCGCCAGCTTCTCCAGCTCGTAGCAGTGTCGCCAGAAGATACCCGTTCGTCTGTCAACGGTGTACGAAATACAACAACCACGAATGTCAGTTGCGCTGACCAGGCGGTCCAGCGGGAAGAGGCCAGGCGTACGCTTCGTCCAGCTGCGCGTCAGAGTGCTGCATCGACGCGCTCACCTTCTTCGGGTCCGCCTGTGGTGGAGACAGAAGGAGGAGAGACGAGGCGATGAGAACACACGTGAGTGTGTGTGCAAGAAGCGTGTGTGTGTACGTTTTTGATGTCCACGGCAAAGGAGGCGTTCATGCGCCAGCCCTTGGGCAATTGTCGCGCTCGCTTGGACACGGTCAGGGAGATACCCAGCCAGCCCTCGTCCCGCACCAGCGACAGCCGCCACGGCCAGCCGCCGACGATGAAGATCGGCGACTGGTAGAACTTCTCCGTGGAGCTGCACACCTGCTGCCAGTCCGCGTACCACACATATCGCATCCCCAGCTTGTCCTGCACAGTACGAGAGAGGTGGCCGTTATAGCGTGAGCTACCAAAACGTAATGGCGCACGCACACGCACACGCACGCCACAGCGCCATACCTTGACGCAATCAACAAGAGGCTGGATCTGATAAAACTTGGCCTCTTCGAGGAGCTTCCACAGAGTTCCTTCTTCCCTGTGAAGTGGTTGCGATTGGTTAGTCTCTCCACTTCCTCGCGTCTTCGTCACGGGTCGCTACGAGGTGGTGCGTGTGGCGCCCGTCGAGTGCAGGACGCACCTCGGGCTGACCGAGAGTTCGTTGCTTCGGAGGAAGTTGAGCACCAGCCCAAACACGGAGGAGTCGCGGTCAATGAAGACGGCGTCATGTTCGTCACGCGTTACCTGTGCGCGCGCGAGAGGAGAGCAAAAAACGTGAGCCTGACAACAGCGGAGAGCGGTGGCCATCGAGAAAAGAGGGATCCGCTTCGGATGACTCACCTCGAAGCGGCCGGAGAACATGCGCGCAAGCATGTGGTCGGGATCCTTCAGCAGCGTGCTCCGCGTCGTCTCGAATATTTGCCCGCCTGCAGGCACGACCGGCCGCCGCCACCATCACACGCAAAGAGTCCAATTGTTAGATCGTCACGACGTGCTCGAGAGCGCACCCGACCATGCGAGCGGCCTTGATCAGCGCGCGAGCACAGCTGAGTGCGTGCACGCACGCGTGAGAGAGAGAGAGAGAGAGAGCAGGAGCCTCGCACCGATGTTGAGTCGGACTTTGTTGGAGGCGAACTGCTGGACGGCGGCCATCCGGACCTTGTCCTCCTCCCACAGTCGCCGCTCCTCCTCGATCCGCGCCTGCTCGAGCGCGATGAGCCGAACGGCGGCCTCCTTCTCGCCCTCGAGCTCGATCATCATCGACTCGACATAGTCCACCACGCGGGCGTAGCCCTCGTTGAGGTGCTTGGCCAGCAGCGCCCGCCGCTCGGCCATCTTCTGCGCCCACAGCGGCGCCGACGCCAGCAGGCCCAGGCCCGCGGCCGCCGCCGCGACGCCGAGCTGAGCGGCGGTCAGCGGCGACAGCGACGACGAAGACAAAGACGACGAAGATGGACCCGACGTCGCCCCCGCAATCGTCGAAGATGACGACGACGTAGCGACCGCCGGGTAGAGCGAAAATGCAGAGGGCGCGGGCGAGAATGGAGGGACCGACGTCTGCTGCGCGCTCACAGTGGTCGTAGGAGGGGACGAGGACGAGGTGGCGGGCGACGACGGTAACGAGGTCGTAGAAGAAGAAGAAGTAGAAGGCGTGGGGGCGGAAATGGAGGATGTCGATACGATTTGTGTA
>CDFA01024867.1:26402-46413 GCA_000826305.1 Acanthamoeba healyi | reverse complement strand
GTGCACGCTTGAGCAGGGCACCGAGGTAGAGGCGATAACGTGGTCGCCCGTG
Source organism: Acanthamoeba healyi (assembly GCA_000826305.1). Classification (NCBI taxonomy): domain Eukaryota; phylum Discosea; order Longamoebia; family Acanthamoebidae; genus Acanthamoeba; species Acanthamoeba healyi. Next base: position 46,361 of record CDFA01024867.1, on the reverse strand, counting down.
GATGAGCACACGGTGGCCGTGTGTGGCGAAGAGGTAGCCATCTGGAACGTTGACACGAAAGCAAAGGAATGGAGCGCCCGGAGCGGCGATGCCATTGCACAGTGCGCCTTCTCTCCCGACGGTCAGTACCTCGCCACCGTCGCTCATTACCAGCCTCTTGTCAAGGTGCACCGCCCCCCGCCACCTTCTCTTGCGGGTGTAGATTGTTCACCACTACCGTCATCATGCGTTCTAGGTATGGTTTCGGCGCGACCCCAATGGGCCGGCAAGGAACAGTGTCTATTTGGGTCATCCGCGCTCCATTGTCTCCATTTGCTGGCGCCCTCGCTTGTGTAGTCAAAGGTGCGTTGTGCCGTGTGCCGCTGTGTTGACGCGACATTTCATTTGCTGATGATGTTTCTACGTACGTTGCAGGAATGTGCTGTTGACAGTGAGCAGAGATGGAGTGGGGCGCTTGTGGATGCAAAGCGAAACAAAGCCCTTCGCTGGCCCCAAGTTCGATGTGCGCGCCGTTCTCGATGGTCCCGTCATGCCCACTGTCGAGTGGCTTCGGTCGGTCCATTCCAGCGGTCCTACCTCCGCCCATCAGAAATCCATTGAAGCCAACGACTCTGGCCTGGCGAACAGCGAGTTTGGACGATTCGCTCGTCGCCCACTCGGTACGTAGGGGTCAAATGCTAGCAGAATCGTGGAATGCACACTTGGCGTTGCTCACTCAGCCTTCGCAGAGACGGTTGACGAGCTCGACTTCCTGTGTGGGGTGTCTGATGCGGGCGCTCTTACCATTTGGCGGTTGCGCAGCAATAGCGAGTCCTCCACTCACTCTCCTTCAGTCTCGCTCACGATGCAGCTCGTGCGTTGCTCCGCCTCGCTTGCGCGCGCTCTCCCTCCCTCTCTCCCTCTCTTCTGTTTGCTGACTCTTACCTCTTCGTACCACGTTACAGGACACGGGTCTAGGAGTAATCGGGCGGAGGATAGTGAGAGTGTGGGCTGTGTGCGGAATGTGGGATGCACTTGGCCTTCCCGGCCACGTCGAGTGCTATGTCTACGGGCAAAAGGGCGGTCTTGTCTTTCGCAGCTTCGACGTAGCGGGTGCCGATTCGCCCAACGGTGATCTTCGCATCACGCACCGCGGCTCTGCCGGCGGGCTTGCCCACTCAGCGCCCATCACCCAGCTCCTCCTGTCGCCGACGACCGCAGCAACGCCGACGGACGGCTATCTGGTGGCCACCTTAGACTCAACTCATGTGTGCCACGTGTGGAAGCTCGCCGACACAACGCTCATCCACACATCTCAGTCGTTCGGCTATGTCACCACCCTGCCCACTGCCGACGATACACACTCCATCACATGGTTCGCCGGCGCGGCGAAGGTGATCCTCGCTAGCGGCACGAGCGGGGTGACGTTATACGACGTCGTCCCTGCCGACGAGCGGAACGATCCTGCCTCGCCACCCTTGGGCTGCGAGGCGCATCGCATTGGCGTGCTCGAGGGTTCCGATCATCTCGGCTCCCTGCGACAGCTCCACACCATCGTGTCGCCTCGACAGGTTCTTCCTCTCCTCGCGCAGCGTTTGTGTTAGCTTTTGTCCCGTCTAACGCCTTTGCGTGGCGCACGCCACTGGTGTGCATGTGAAGGGTGCCACGTTTGTGTTGGGCATCGACAGCGATCGGGTGATATTGTGGACAGTGCGGCTGCAGAGCCCCAGGGATGGCAACAAGACAATATCCTCGCGTATGACCGGTATCCAGCCTCTTGAAAGCGGGATACCGCGCATCACCGCCAGCTACGCCCACACGCCTCTCGCCCCTCCCTTCACTCTCGTCACCGGGCACGAGGACGGCACCATCCGCTTCTGGCGCCTCGGGCTCGAGGTAAACCCACCCTCTCCTCCTTCCTGTGCGGTGTTTGCCAAACACTAACGCAATGATGGACCTCCAGAAAGTCGAGCTGGTGTCTGAAGAGCCACTCGCAGCGTTCAGAGCAGGCGAAGCTGTTACGACAATATCATGCGCCGGGCACCACCGCCTGGCCGCCACGTCGACGTCGGGCGCGCTTACCGTATGGGAGTCCGAGTCCTCACCTTCGGGCAGCTGGCGCCTTGACGCCCGTCTCTCCGGTGAGTGTTTGAACTTTCCCCCAACAGCACCTGGCCCAGGTGTACCCTAACAATCCACGCGTGCATGCATGCAGGCGAGGGCGTGGGGTGCCGTACGGTATGCGAGTGGCTTCAGGTGTTGGACGGCAGCGCTCTGCTGGTTGTGGGACGTGCCCGGGCAACCAAGGTCTATCACTACTCTCGATCGCGCTCCATGCACAACCCATTCCATCTCCGCTGGGAGGAAATGCTTGCACTCCTCCCTTTTACCGGAGGCCAACCTGCGCTCCCTTCGCGTGATGGCTCGTCGGCGCCGCCTGCAGCGCCGCATACGTCATCGTCCTACCACCCTGTGGGCGCTATTGGCTGCGCGCCGAGTGGCGTCCTCTTGGTGGCCAGCGGACCCCAGATAGCCATCTACCCGGCTCACTCTGAACGCGCCAGTCCGTCATTCCTTCTCACGGCCATAACGGAGAGCTGCGCCCTCCCGGCCTACCACCCGCACATCCTCTTCGAGCTCATGTCGGCGTCGCGCTTTCCTCCCGCCATCCGCATCCTCAGACACCTCCTCCACACTCTCCAATCGCTCCCCGCCACCGCGTCAGGCGCGCGTAGCAGCCCGCTGTTCGTCCCTGGTCTGCCCTTCTCGGAGCTCCTACCGCTTGTCCTCTCCTCCACCGGGTACCACAGCTCCTCCTTCTCCTTCTCTTCGTGCTTCCTTCGCTTACCTTTGCGGGCTGATGCATTGGGGAGCATAGGGATGAGGCAGTGCCCGCCAAGGCTCGGGCTAAGGCCGAATCAGATGCCTACTCGCAGCTGTGGAGCCGTCCTAGCGACAGCTCTGACGATGAGGCCGAGAGCGAACTGAGCAGTGCTGCCGCAGGTGGAGAAGAGAGCAAGTGGTCAGAGGCTGAGGCGACCGCACTCGGAGAGTACCTGATGGGCATGCGGCTGGGCGGCATGTCGGGTCCCGAGCAGATGCAGCTGCTGGCCGTGGCGGAGGCGTTGGCCAAGCACGCGACGGCTTCGCAGGACCTGGACCCGTGCGCTCTCCGCTTCACGTTAGGCCAGCGCGTCAAGTCCTTGGCTAAGCCGCCGACCCCGCTTGGCCCGGCCGACTGGCTGTGGGCGCTCCACTCGGAGGCGCAGGACACGCTCGTGGCGACCAATGTGCCCGAGCGTGTCGTCTGGCCACAAGTGCGAGAGCTTGGGCTGGCCCTGTGGGCGCGCAATCCGACGGTAGTGCGGACCATCACCGAGCGATTGGCCAAGGTGGCCTTCACTGGCGTGAAGGGTGACCGGCGTGAGCCCATGGAGGCTGCCATGTGGTACCTCGCGCTCGATAAGAAGACCGCTCTTCTTGCGCTCCTCAAGGCCGTGCGCGATCAGAAGATGATCGAGTTCTTCTCCCACGACTTTACCAAGGAGGAGTGGCAACTCGCTGCCCTCAAGAACGCCTACTTCCTCCTGGGCAAGCGCCGCTACGAGCTCGCCATAACCTTCTTCCTCCTCGCCGGACGCGATCAACTGAAGGCGGCGCTCAACGTGTGCGTCAAGAACCTCGAGGATCTTCACCTAGCCGTGTGGCTCGCCCGTCTGATCGAAGGCGATGGCGGTCCCCAGCTCAGACGCCTGCTCGAGGAACACCTCCTCCCGCTCGCACACACCCACGCTGATCCGTGGCTCGAGTCCATTGCGCTTTGGCTCCTTAAGCGCTACCCCGACGCTCTCTCGGCTCTCCTCACATCCACTCGCCCTGCTGTGACTGCCTCATCGTCATCGTCCTCTTCATCTTCCTCCTCCAGCGATAGCACCTCTTCCTCGTTTGCTTCTCCGTCGTCGTCTTCATCGTTCTCGCAGCCTGCTGGCGTGCAGCGTGCCGTGCCGCGACGCCGACGGCCAGGCGAGGCTGACGATCTCTCCGCCTCCCGCAGCGGTATTCTGCCTCCACCTTTCATTGCCTCGAGGCCATGTCTTTGTATCACTGATCCTGCCTCCTTTCTCTCCTCGACCACGATCTGGGAATACACAGGAATGGAGTCGATGCTACAGGACGTGCCCGACCTGCCCAAATTGATGGAACAGGGGCAGGAGCTGGGGCCTCCCGCCCTCTTGCAGATCTACCGCCTCCTCAGAGCCAACCCACAGCTGCGCCAGGCCCGTTTGCCGGCGGCGGAGGAGGATGAACCCCTCCTCGTTGCCCGCGCTCTCTATTCCTTCCTCCACTCGCGAGCCACCCTCCACGCTCTTCCGCTCGCTCTCTCGCTCATTCCCGGCCCCGACGAACAACCGGAGCTGCTTTCTGCCCCCGAGCTTCTCAAGCGGAAGCAGCTTTTGAAGTCGGTCGCGGCTCAGCTCATCGCGCGTGAGGTCCTCGTCGCTCCGCACACCCTCCCCGCTGACTTCGCGGCTCCTACCGCCCCGCCTCACCTACATCAACAGCTTACCACGTACGTACAAAGGCCCGCTCTTATGTGCACGCCTTTACTCACCCACTTTTACATGTGGTTTTCTAGGTTGGCATCGATAGTCTCGCCCAAGCTTGGTGTGTCCAAGGCGGCCTTGGCGCAGATGGCTGCCCAATATGCGGGTCGTCTGACTCGTGTTACGACGCAGTGCCTCGCCGTCCGCCTGCTTCCCCCAGAAGATGCTGCACCCTCTCTGTGTCGAGCTCTCCTAGCTGCTGCGGGCCGGCTAGCCGATTTGCCATCGCTGTCCGCCTTGGCTTCGAATGGAGCTGCAGTTCGTCAACAGCTCACCCGTGCCCACATCTACGCCCTGTACGTCCCTTGCCCTCATCCAGCCACCATGCCATCAGAGGGAGAGAACAATCGCTCACCTGCCGCGGGGCTTGCATGATTGGACTTACAGGGAAGTGTTCGAGGGCCTCGGTATATTCGAGAAGCAGCAGCAGCGAGACCGTATGATGGGCGAATCATCGGAGGCGGAGCCCGAGTCGGAACTGGAGTCAAAGAAGGAGGCGGAGGAAGGCGTGGCTTCAACAAACGTGCACGCGATCATCCGCTGCTGCGTGGTGGCCGGTCTGCTGGTGGCCAGCTGGGCACGCGAGTGCTACGCGGCCGTCGAGGCCCTTCTCCCCATGACCGCCAATCCCACGGTCTTCACCGATCTCGCTCCCGCCCTCTACGCCGCTTTCGCCGACAGCGATGCCCTCGTGGACATGGCTGCCGGAGGTAGCAAAACTAACGAGAGTGACGATGACGATGAAGCAGAAGCCGAGAATGACATGGACGCTCTCCAGAAGATGTACGCGGCTGAGGGGCTGCGGGTGGATCGGACGGCAGAGGCCTTCCTGCAGGCCTTCATCTGGGTGGCCATCGTCAACGCCTTCCGACGCGGCTTGCACAAATACGACAAGAACCTTCGCAAGGGTCCCGCCACCGCGCAGTATAAACGGCTCACCGACGCCCTCAGCAGCTGGGAGGCCGACCTGAAGCACTGCCTTCGCCTCCGCACAACACCCGACGTTGTCGGCCTGCTCGCCGCCGCTGCGCGCAAGCATCCCGAACGGAAAAGCAGCGCGGCGATGGGGCCGTCGTTCACATCGGGCTTTCCGCTAGTGAGCGCTGTGTCGCTGCTCATCAAAGCCAGTTGCTTCCATCGCACCCAGCCCCATCTACCTACTCTCTGGACCTCGCTACTCCAGCAAAAGGGCTGCATCCACTCTCTCGAGGCCGAGCTCGCCTTCGTACGCAGCGGAGACTTCAAGAAGCCTCAGCCCCACGCAGACTCTACTACTCCCGCGCGCGTGACCTTTGGTGACCCGATCGCCCTCTACCGCGACAAGGATCGCGACCTCCTCGTTTCCTTTGCTGTTTCGCCGGTACCGTGCTTGGTCCCCCTTGCCTTTTCCTTTTGATCACCACGTGACCGTGCTGGCGTGCTTGCTCACTGACGGGTTCTCTTGGTTGAGTGCGCAATTCAGAACGGGGAAAACATAGCATTGGCCACGGTGAGCGGTCTGCGCGAGGTGGCACTCTCTCGGTCGGACTCACGCAGCGCGCCTTTCGCACTCTACGTACGCTTTATGCCGCGTTTTGCAACCACACAGAGAGCAATCCACCCTAAACGCATGATGTGCGTGCGTCTAAATCCAGCGAGATGAGGATGGCGAAGACTGGGTGGGCCTCTCCGAAAAGAGCGGCTCGCGTGGTGGCAGCACCTATGACTCTGTCAGTGGCGCTGCGGCCACGGGTGATCGCAGGGACAACGGCTTGACCGTCCCCGAGGCTTCGCGCACGGTACCGGCCAGCAAGGATCGGCGCAACATCATCGCCCCTTGGGTGGAGTCGCACCCCACCTACCCCTATTGTACATCCCTCCCCCCTCTCGCCCCATTGCGCCATGCAGCTGCAGTGCTAACGCTGGTTACAATTCGCCCTGTCCATCCAACGCAGACTTGAGCGGGGGCACCGATGGGGCGGTACTGCTCTGGAGCTTTGGCGGCGGCAAAGACGGAGGCCCGGTGAGCGTGTTTCAGCAGGGCGGCGGTTCGCGCGTGACACGCGTGCGATTCAACGCGTCGGGATCCAAGCTCGGCGCGACGGACATGGCCGGCGCGCTGTCGCTCTGGAGGTTCGACTTCAACGACGAACAGCACACCGGCCCGTTCTTCAAGTATCGCGTGCACACCAAGCGGGCGCTCGAGCTTTGCTGGATCAACGAGGGCAGCGTGCTCGCCACGGGCGGCACCTCGCGTGCCGGCGGCAAACGGAGAGACGTGGCGCTGTGGGACGTGCTCATGCCCAGTCCGTGCGTGGCGTCGTGGGCCACCCACCCGGGCGGGGCCCATTCGCTGGCCTACTCGCCGCGTCACCAGCTCCTCGTGTCAGGCGGCAAGGAAGGCGATATCTGCGTGTTCGACCTCCGCCAGCGCGTCCTCGTGCGCACCATCACCCGCGCCCACGCTCTCAACATCAAGTGTCTGGCCTTGGCCCCCGATGAGTCCATCCTCGCCTCGGCCTCCACCGATGGAGCCGTTCGCCTCTGGGACTTTGGCACCGGCGCCTCCGTTCTCTCCGAACGCGAGCACTGGGCCGATGCGCACGAGAAGCGCACCTTCATGAAGCCCACCACGGGCTTCTTCTCGCGGCCCATCTCCACCTACGGCGCCATGGACGTGGCCTTTGCCAACGGACGCCTCCTCTCGTGCGGTGCCGATGGACGCCTCCTGTCGCGCCCGATCCTCAGCGCCAACTCTTCCTCGGCCTCCGCCGCCGCCGCCACGCGCTCCTGATCGTGCGCACACGAGCGCCACATCGAGAGCCCAAGACCCCGACTTCTTGATCGCGAGCTGGATCGTCGGAATGTATTTAGGAATGCAAATAAACCAACGGCTGCATTGTTTACATTTTGATCGAGGTGGCTTTCTCATTATTTGTGGCCCGCCTCTCCGCGAGAGTGCTGGGCCTGCTCTCCGGACGGAGAGAGAAAGACGCACACACGCACGTACACGCACGCGCACGCACCTCTCCACCACCACCACATGGACGCTTCTTCCTCCCGCGCCGCTGCGGCCTTGGCCGAGGGCAAGACGAAGCTCATCCTGCCCACCTCCGACCCCAAGCAGGTGCTGGTCCTTTCCAAGGACTCCATCACCGCTGGCAATGGCCTCAAGGTTCGTGAATCTGCAGATTCTCCGCCCACCTCCCCCACACGCACCACGCTGGGGGATCTGTGTGGACCCGTGAGATCTCGTGAGATCTGGTGTGGTGTGGTGGTTGTGCAATCAATCTCAAACCTCAAATTTCCATCCGAGCGATGTGCAGCGCGTGCTGTTTGCGCGATTTTAAATGGTGCACATAAACTTATGTTTGTGTATTGTCTGGTGGGGGGTGGGTGTGGTGCGGCACAGCGAGACGTGATCGAGGGCAAGGGGCGACTGGCCAACGAGACGACATGCGGGGTGTTCCGCCTGCTCCAGCTCAGCGGCCTCCCCACGCACTTCCTCGGCCAGGATGGTCCCGACAGCTTCCGGTGTGGCCACCCTCTCCACTCTCCCTCTCTCCTCCTTCATCACGTGACTGGATGGGCTGACGGGCGCTCTGCAGCGCTTTGAGCTGTCGCATGGTGCCCGTGGAGGTGATCGTGCGCAGGCTTGCCACGGGCTCCTTCCTTAAGACCCACCCACAGTACAAGGGTACTGCACCCCTTAAACACCCTAACACCCTTAGAACCGAGTGCAGCGGCAACAGGCCTTGTGAGTCGGGAAGGCGAATGCTAACGCGCGCCGGTGCCATCGGTTGCTGGTGTCGATTGTGTACAGAGGGCGACGTCTTGTTCCCGTTGGTGGTCGAGTTCACGATGAAGAGCGACGAGCAGGGCGACCCTTTGATCACCGGCACGTCTCCCAGTCCATCTCAGCGCGTGTGTGCTCTTGTCTTACGTTTTCCGTTTGCGCTATGTGGTCAACAGAGGAGGAGATGGTGCTCAACGGAGTGGCCGACTGGTCGCGCATTGAGACGATGAAAAGCCTGGCTCGTCGCGCTTTCCTCATCCTCGAGAAGGCGTGGAAGCGTCTGAACGTCACTCTGGTCGACTTCAAGGTATGCGTGACACCACCCTCCGCAGCGTCGCAATGACAATGTCATGCAATCGTCTGACGACTTGCATGTGCAAGGTCGAATTCGGAGTATCGCAAGCTGGCGACTTGGTGCTGGCCGACGTCATCGACAACGACTCGTGGCGCCTGTGGCCTAACGGTGAAAAGCGACTCATGAAGGACAAGCAGGTCTACCGCAACATGCCTATCCCTGGTTCGTTAGACAATCCCTTACATTCGGTGACACACAGCACAGCCAAGCTTACGCCAAAGTGTGACCACCGGTTGACGTGCCAATAGGACCGGGACAGGCCACGGAGGAGCAGAAGCGCATTGTGCTGGACAACTACGCCTGGGTGGCCGATGGCGCGCGTAAGCTCATTGACTCGATCGCCACGGCTCAGCCAAAGAGCGGACCACTGGTGGGAGTGATCATGGGCAGCCAGTCGGACTGGGCGACCATGCAGCACGCCACCAGCCTGCTCGAGGAGCTGGGCGTGTCCTACGAAACGAAGATCGTGTCGGCTCATCGCACACCCGCTCGTCTCTGCGCCTACGCTCGCTCTGCCAAGCAGCGCGGCCTTAAGGTCATCATTGCCGGAGCTGGTACCTCCGCCCTTCCTTTTGGCAGTCACGGCGCGCTCGATACGATTGCTCAAAAGAATCCGCATGTCTGCCTTTTCTCTCTCGCAGGAGGTGCGGCGCATCTGCCGGGCATGACCGCTTCCATGACTCCGCTGCCAGTACTGGGCGTGCCGGTCAAGACCAGGTATCACCGACACGCGCTTTGTTACGCCACAGCCGGCTGATGTGGGAAATCAATGTGGGTGTGTGGGTGGGATAGCACATTGAATGGACAGGACAGCCTGCTGTCCATCGTGCAGATGCCTCGCGGCATCCCAGTGGGCACTCTCGCTATTGGTGATAGCGGCGCTGCTAACGCTGCCATACTTGCCGCTTCCATCCTGGCTGCTCACGTATGTCTTTCTTTACCTCGCCGCCTGCATTCCCTGCATAGCGGGTGGTAACAACTCGAAGCGCAGGCTGAGTTTGCCGACATTGCTGCGGCGCTCGACCATTTCCGCAGCAAGCAGACTCTTGCCGTGGCCGAGGAGCCCTCCACAAGCCTCACCTCCACCGTACGCTGCTTCTCAAGACCAACTCCTCCGCACCAACAACAGTTCCTAACTACTGCTACTAATCTTCGAACAGCATGGCGCACCCTCCGAGAAGGCTGCCACCGCGCCCAAGCTAATGGTTCCCAAGCCCGCATCACAGCCCGGCCCTGCTGTCCTTCCACCCGGTACTAATCCTCGTTCACTCGCCCTGTGGGTCAATCCAACCATGATTGGAAAGTGGGCCACTCACGCCCGGAACCTGGCGTGTTTGATGATTGCTGCAGGATCGGTGATCGGTGTCGTAGGCGGAGGGCAGCTGGCGCGCATGATCGGCACGGCTGCAGCTTGCCTTGGCTATCGCATGCACGTGTATTGCCCCGACGCTGACTCTCCCGCTTTCCACGTCGCTGGTACGTCCATTCAACTCTTGGCGAGCGCATGGACGGCCGCTATGAGCTCATTTGTTCATGTTTGCTTGCTTGCTCTCTCCTTTAACAGATGAAATCACTGTGGCGGACTACCTCGACCATGCTGCTCTTGACAGCTTTGCCTCGTCCGGTGCGTACAGCGCTTCTAAGCCAGAGGGTGAGCGCGGGGAGTACATGTTAACACGTGGATGGCAATAGTGGACGTGGTGACGTACGAGTTCGAGAACGTGCCCCTCGAGTGCGTGGAGCACCTGGCAGCCTGGCGTCCCGTGCGTCCGTCTCCATTTGTGTTGCGGACGTGCCAGCACCGTTTCCTCGAGAAGACGTTCGTCAACGAAGTGTGCGGCGCCGTACGGCTCCCTCTTCCTGTGGCCGTTTCCTTCTGTCGTGTCTCCTGCTAATTGTAAACACTGGCAATGCAGGGAACCACGACGGCATTCGCCAAGGTGACCAGTCTTGAGGAGCTGAAGCAGGCAGTCGATCAGATCGGCATTCCTGCTGTGCTCAAAACCACTCGCGGTGGTTACGACGGCAAGGGCCAGGTACTTATTCATCACTGCGCGCACATTACCGATCGTGCGGCGCCAGCATCGGATTTCTGTACACCACGCTGACCCTTCCTCTTCAATGCTCTCTCCCCTTCTGAAGGTCAAGATTGCGGCCAAGGGAGAAGAAGAAAAGGCCTGGGCGGCAGTGGGTGGAGCCGAGTGCGTTCTGGAGGCGTGGGTTAAGTTTGAGTGCGAGCTCTCGGTGATCGTGGCCCGCCGCAGCCTGCCCTCGGGAGCATCAGCCGAGGGTGCTGTGGAGCTGTTCCCTGTGTCGCACAACGAGCACGAGCACCACATCCTGCGCCGCTCGACCATTCCTCCTCCATCGCCTCTCTCCGAATCGGTGCGTCAGCAGATTCACCACATCGCCTCCTCACTCGCCAACGCTCTCGACCTCTCCGGTACGTGGCCTCCATGTACGTTTTTCGTTGGCCATGACACTCGTGCTGATCCGGCGCGTATCGGTCGTTCCAGGTTTGGTGTGCATCGAGATGTTCCTTGTAGGCAAGGAAGGCCAGCAGAAGGTCCTCGTCAACGAACTGGCACCGCGTCCGCACAATTCAGGTGCGCCCTTCCGCTTCGCCCCCTCCCCTCCCCTCTTGCGTGAGGCTCAACGCGTGTCGCGTGTCGCGTGTCGCGTGGTGTGGGTGACCAGGCCACTGGACCATCGAGGGCTGTACGACGAGCCAGTTCGAGCAGCTCGTACGCGCCATCTGTGGGTTGCCGCTGGCGCAAACGCGCGTTGTGCCGGGAGTGGACAAGGTGGTGATGACCAACCTCATCGGGCATGAGGCTGATGACGCGCTCGCCCTCCTCTCCAGCCACCCCAACGCTCACCTCCACCTCTACGGCAAGCGCCTTCCTCGCCCCGGCCGCAAGATGGGCCACCTGACCACCCTCCACTACTCCTCTGGCGCCTAAGCGAGGTGAAGGCCGTTGTAGGCTGACTACCACGGTTCATCTCGACATCTATCGATGACAACAACAACAACAATGGACCGTTCCCCCCTCCCCAGGCGGATGCCATGAGTGATCATGTGTTGTTGATGGTGTAAGAACTGGTTGGGGGGAGCACCACCGAAGTTTCCCAGAGAAGGCGAAGCAAGGAGTTCGTCTGCTAGTGGTGGCACCACGGGTGTCAGTCCGATCATTATGTAGCCCAGGGGGGGAGGGGGGGGAGCTGTAACGGCCATTACAGGGCGCATTCAGTTTTGTCCGATTCTGGGCGGTCATCGGACGCGATCGTAGCCGCTCCCTTGTCCTGCCCCCTCCCCCTCACAGGTTGGGCAGGTACAAGAGGCCTCTACCGCGATCCGCCATTTCATCATTACCTTCACCCACCACCCACCACCGACCCCCAACCCCCCTATGATCATCATGACCAAGCTTCTGCTCGCCCTTTTCGTCGCGTGTTGCCTCCTCTTCGCTTCGGCCCAGGCCGAGGACAAGGCGTTGGTTGGGACAGCGGTCACAGAGCCCGTCGTCGTGAGCACCACCGCGACCAAGGCCATCGAGCCTGTCATTGTGGGCACCACCCAGATCGTATGAGCGCTCTGCTTGCTCTCCTGCCTGTGACGGGGTACAACAACAACAATCACGAACTAACTGATCCAACTCGTGGGGGGTGAGCAGGTAGCCAGCCCTTCACCCGCCGCTTTCGAAACGGAGGCCGTCATCTACAACCAGCAGCCGGTGCGTAATGAGCATTCATTATCGCACATTGCTGCAGCAAGAGTGTCTACACCATGTCGCGGAACCGCTAACGCGGCGGCTTGACAGGTGTCGTTCCAGGTGCAGGTGACCTCTTCGGCGGGTACCATCCGGCCCCTCGCGTTCTCGATGCTGGGCTGGTGACCCCCCCCATCAGGATGGTCGACCGCTCGCCCACGAGAAAGTGCAGTAAATTGTTTGTCGGCAAAAACGCGATTTCCTGGCCTTTTCCAAACTCAAAACTTCCAACCCCCCCCCACAACACAACACACATCAATTCAATCACCACCACTGCCACGACCACCGCACACACCAGGCTGCCCCTCCCCCCAATCCATCACACAAAACAGCATAATATGGAGGACGTGCGCGGCCCCGCCGCATCTTCGCCTTCGCCTTCGCGGCAGCAGCAGGCGACGACCACGGTCGCAACAGATCAGGGGGCGCGGCAGCAACCGAGCGCCGCAGGGGCGCTCGTGGTGAAGAAGGGCGGGTTCAAGGTGCCCCAGGCGCCACGCAAGGCCACGGTACTCGAGGAGGACGACTACGTGGCGGCGCTGGACCACATCATCACGCGCGACTTCTTCCCCGACCTGCCGCGGCTTCGGCTCCAGGAGGAGCTCCACGAGGCCCAGCGCAACGACGACCACGCGCGGCTCCTGCGTCTGCGCTCCCAGCTGCATCGGATGCGCACCAGCACCCCCGGCATGTCCCCCCACCCGGCGACGCCTTCCCGCGCCCCCACCCCCTCCCTCGGGTCCTCCTCCTCTTCCTCTTCTTCATCTGCGGGCGCGAGCGGCGACACGGGAGAGGGAGGCGAGGGGGCCGCGGAGGAGCTGACGGGGGTGGGGCTGGACGGGTTCCTGCGGGGGTACACGAGCGAGGACAACGCGAGCTTCGGGGAGCTGGTGGAGGTGGCCAACGAGCGCAAGCGGGAGCGCTATGCGTGGCTCTACGGCGAGGAGGAGCGCGTGCGCCTGCGCATCGAGGCGCGCGACGACGCCACCAAGAAGCTCCTGCTCGAGGCACCCACGCTCGCCTCTGCACTCTCCACCACTCGCCCGGGCGCGTCGCTCGACGAAGCTCCCTACACTGTGGCCAACGCTCTCATGTACGTGCCGCCCGGTGCCCCTCCCTCGGCACAGGAGGAAGAGGAGGCCGCCGCGAAGGCGCCCAAGGCGATTCTGCACAACAACACGCGCATGCCGCGGCATCTGCGTCGCCCACAGCCGCAGCAGCAGCAACCATCGGATCAACAGCAGCCAGCCTGGACGATGCTGGCGCCTGGTGAGCAGGAGCTGATGGAACAGCGCCGACATCTGCGCGAGGGTCTCCAGTCGTACGATCTCGATGCCCTACGTGCCACGCCCAGCCATGCACCTGCCTCGCCCAGCGTGCGCGGCTACGGTTTCGTGCTCACGCCGTCTCCCGCCCCTCATGACTCGCCGTTTATGACCTGGTACCGCTCCTGCCTTTGCCGAGAGATGATCTCCCGCGACCCAAATGATCGACGACTGTCTTGCTAACCGACTTGGATCGAAACCACCAATCTAGGGGTAAGGTGGACTCGACACCGATGCTCATGAACGACCTGGATGACCTTCCGGTAGATCTCTCGCCGGGACCGGCTTTCTCTCTGCCCAAGGAAACGCCAAGGGAGCAAGTGGCGCTGCGGCTCACCGAGAAGGCCAGTCAGAGCGTGCGCAAGCGCAAGCGAGATTCTACCAACAGGGCCGAGTCCACTCTCCGCGGCCTTCTCTCGCCCTCACCCAAGCGACCCACTACCCCAGCCCTCTCGCCCGCCGCCCAGCGGCTCGTGGCTCAGAAGCTCAACTCGCGCCTCTCTCCCGCACTCCTCACCGACCGCCAGCTGCGCGCCTCCTACTCCTCTCCTTCGCCTTCTGTGCACCGCGCCTCCACTCCCTCCACCCCCACCTTGGCGAGCAGCAAGGCGAGGTCCTCCTCTACGCCTGCCAAGCCCTCTCCATCACCCCTCCTCTCTCGCTTGTCCGCAGCCGCTGGCGGGCACACCCCAACCACGACAGCGGCGGCGCCAAAATCGCTCACGGACGACCTCCTCAACATTTGATCTTGAATGAACGCTCATGTACATACCCGCGACCCCGCCCCCCACGATGGCGACGACCAACTCGACCAAACACGGGTTCGTTTTTCCTGATGGGGCTATCATGTTGTGGCCCCAAACCGTTCGTAACGCGAGCCTCAGCCGCCGACGATGAAGCGTTGTAGGAGGGTGGAGCAAGTGCTGCAGCGCTTGGGTGTGGACGCAACCGGATAGCGTCTCTCGCACTCGTCGCACACGACCATCTTCTCGGCCTCCACTCCGGCGCTGGCGTCGTCGTTTTCTGTGGCCGGGCGACACAGCACGGCATGGCGCTCGGTCTTGGCTCGCACCGCCTCCACCACAAAGCGTCCTGTACCACGCACAGGAAGCAAATGATGAGCTGCAACAGACCAACCGCGTGCTGCAGGCAAGGGGCAAGAGCCAACCTGGAGCGCGACAGTGGAGCAGACGGGCGGCAGTTATTTCATCCGGGCCCAGGTGCGGCTCGGTCGTGGTCTTACGGAAGACGGCCTTCTGCGCCACCTCTCCTCCACTTCAAAGGCCAAGCACATGTCAGTAGGACGCAAAACAATCGTGCAGCTGTTGACAAACATACGTTTGGAGGATAAGTGGGAGATCGATGTTGGAGACGGTTATCATCAAGAAGTGGCCATCAGGTCGCAGCACCCGCTTGATCTGCTGGAAGTAACTGTAACACAATGTACGCAATGTGCACACGCGCACACTCTTAACGACGGGCAGCGTAGCAGTAGCACAGTGGGGAGGTAGACGCACGTAGGAACCAGGGCACGCCCCGTGCCATTAACGAAGCAGTCCAAACACCCCTAAGGAAGCAGGCCATGAGACTTGGTCAGCTGCGGAAAACGTGAGCCAACCACGGGGTTGTGTACCTTCTCAGTGACCATGTCGAAGTAGTTGTCCGGGAAGAACGTAAGGTTGGTGGCATCCATAACCCGCTGGAACACTTGCACACATGGCCAGCTTCCCTCTACGCCGACTGAACTATCGTCTGCCTCCGCTCCTAACGCGTTTAGGTGGATGAGGTGAGTAGCCAAGGTTGGATTGGCTGGAAGCGGTGCTCACCGGAGGCCAAGGACAGGCATTTCTCCCGCAGTTGGGCTTGCCTGATCCACTTCTGTCCGCGCAGGAACTCTACCGCCTATTGACGATGACCGATTAGGTCTCAACTGCATCTGTTTCCACAGCACTTTGCTTCCCTCCACCCGACGAGCATATGAAGCATACCGTGCGCGCAAAGTCGACGCCCCACAGCTCGATGCGAAGTGTCCGTCCGATTCGCTGCGACTCAGTCGACAACGCCTCGTACAGGTTGAACAGCAGCTCTGCATTAACACGCGCGCATACAATACCCCACAAACGCGCAAGGTATCACTAAATGCTCGTCTGAACGCGGAGTCAGCCAGTAACCCCTCGAGAGAGCGGACTTGTACCTGAGGTGCCTGCACCGACGTCCAATACGCGGTAGACGAGTGCGGATGATGAAGCGGGTGCGGACGAGAGGGAGCGGCCGAAGACCCTCAAAATGCTGTGGCGCTGCAGCTCCTCTGCCGAGTACCACTCGAAGCACTCATCGCCTGTCTCCTCGTGGAAGCCTGCCGTCATCCCCACAACACAATGGCATGTCTGTGAGCAGGAGAAGGAACCGGAAGGGAGCCATAGCATTCTAGGGCGGGTGAAAGATGCGAACATTCCCAGTACTCGGTCTGAGTGAATGTGTACTTCTCATCGTAGTCCTCCCTCTCTGGTGCCTCTTCCTCCCCCTCCTCTTCCTCCTCCACATCCGTTTCTTCTGCTTTGGTCGCGGCAGGAGGAGCAGTCGTCTGAAGGTAGAACACATAGTCCCTGCGTACAACACGGCAAGCACGCACTGTTAGAACCTGAGATGTCTTTTAGGTTAGGGAGACGCGTCCTACATGAAGTGAGAGGCGGCGCGCTCGTCGACGAAGGCCAGCAGCAGCGGCCGAGGCAAGACTCCGCGCGCTTGAGCCGGGCTGTGAAGGGCGATAGTGTGGGTCGTGGCTTGACAGCACGTCCAGCACTGTGACTCCTCGTCATGTCGCTCGTCCGGCTCGCTCTCGCTCGAGCGAGTCACTGATGACGGCGCATCGGTGACCTCGCGGGGAGCGACGGGTATGCGCAACACTCTCACGCCTTCACCCGAGAGCTCGAGCTCAAGTTCGAGCTCCACCGTCCCTGTTGGTCCGCTCGTATGTTAGGAGTGTGCGCCTCCACTGCACTGGTCCACATTTCCACGCTTTGTGACCGCGCTGGTGGCGGAAGGGAGGTACCGCGATAGGGGCCTCGAGAGGGCTGGTCGCCGCCTGGTGCGGAGGGCGGGAGGCGCCGGGCGGTGGCGCGCTGCAGGAGGCCGACCTCGGCCCACTCGCTGACGGACTCGCTCGCCGCGAGGAGAACTGCCCACCGCTCCGCGTCTGCGCGTCCTGCTGGCCGGCGGAGCACCAGCCTTGGCTCGTCTGTCGCCACATCGTTTCCGTCAGCGTCATGACTGTGTGGAGTGGTGCAGCACCACAAGCACCACCACGGGGTTTGGGTACGTGTGCACCTACCTGCTGCTGCTGCTGCTGCTGCTGCCTCGCCTCCGGAGTAGTGTGAGTCGGCCGCAGCCACGACGGAGAGGGGGCGGGGGTGCGGGAGGACGGAGCCTGCCATAGCTATGGCCGCCTGTGTGGGCGGGGGGAAGGGGCACCACCATGACGACCACGACGTCCCCAGAGGGGGCTGCTGCTGCGACGAGGCCTCCGCGGCGGCGCACTCCATATGGGCTTGCGTGTGGCGGAGACAAAAAGAAATTTGTTTTTACTTTTTACTTTTTACTTTATTTATTTATTTATTTATTTATTTATTTATTCATAAAAATTGACATGGGGGGGGGCGGGGGGGGATCAGTCGAACACGCGGGAGGGTCCAGGCGGGAGGGCCTGGCGGAAGGGCTGCTCTGCCCCTCCTCCCTCTGGCTCCGCCGCCGCCGCTTCTGATGGTTGCTGGTGGTTGTCGTCGTCGTTGTCGTCGTTGTTGTCTTCTTCTTCTTCTCGTGGTGGTGCCTCCCGCTGGTCCCACCCGAGAGAGAAAGATGATCAGCAGCGAAACCCAACGAAGCGTCACTCCCCAAGGCTGCCACCACCACGTGCAGGTGTGGGATGGCCCGTACAGGAGGAGAGGAAGCACGCGGGGCAGACAGGATGAGCTCCATGGCGAGGGCCTTGGTGGTCTCGTCGAGCCCGGCGTAGTGGGCTCGCTGGATCTTGCGCTTGATGGCGTTCCACCGCTGCGCTAGCTGCGTGCTGTTGCGGCGTAGGAGCATGGACCCCTCGGGCTGGGCTCTGCAGTGATCCGATCCAAGCGCCACCCCCGCACGCCGGTGAGCTGTTTGGTCCACGTCTGCGCGCCACCGACGCCCCCAAGGCTGGCGGTGGAATCGTGAATGGAGCGCACCTAAGGATGGCGGCCCAGTTGCCCTCGCCGTTGTGCTGCACCCCGCGGAGCAGGAGAATGTCCTCCTCGTTGGTCCACATCATGCGCTTGCGCGGCCCCTTGTGCAGTGCATCCTCGCCACCGGACGAACCCTCCACGGGGGGCTCCGGATGAGGCGTACCCAGCGGGTTTCCACCCCCTCGGCTTCCAGCCTTGGCCGTCTGTGGAGCTGCATTCCCCTCGACTTCCTCCTCCGCCGCCACCGCCTCTGCCTCCTCCTGCCCGCCCCCACTCGGTGTGGTGGCTGAGGCAGAGGAACCTCGGGGCCTCTTCTCGGCGGTGTATCCCGCAGCGGGGATGGAGTCGGACGGCGCAGGAGCCCCACTGGTTGCGTCGGCGTCGCGTCGGCGTTTGGGAGGGTGTAAGCCCTTGCGCTTCTTCCCTCGCCCGCTACCACCACTGCTGCTGCTCGTACCACCCCCCTGCTGCTGCTGCTGCTCACTTGAACTCGCCTGCGTTGGTGGCCACCATGTTGGTGTATTGTGTGTTGCATGCGTTCATGAGACTCTGGATGCCGCGTTCATCACAGTGTGGTGGTGGTGGTGGGGATGAATGGGGGGTTTACCTTCTCGTCCTGCACATCCATCTCATCGCCATCACGCCGTGTCTCCTCTTCGCCACCGCTCGATCCGGCGTTCTGTTGCACGTCGTTGGAGCTCGCTGTGGCGTCGTTGTTGTTGTTGCTGTTGCTGTTGCTGCCGTTGGTGCTGTTGCGGTAGGCCAGCTTGCGCCACAGGGCGCGGCACTCTCTGCCCGCACACACACACACACGCACGCACGAGGACGTCGGCAACCCTCCCCCCAAAGCTAGGGGCCCGCGCGGTGTAGGACGTGGTGGGGGTGGGGGGGGGGTACCGGGGGGTGAGGGGAGGGCGGCGGTAGGGTGCCAGGTGGTGGGCGATGACGGGCCAATCGAGATGGGGGCTGTGCGCTGACTCCACGAAGGCGAGCACCTCCTCGGTGAGGCGAAGAGCGAGTATGAGCTGGTGCTCATTCGCTGTGTGGTGAGCCTCCCCTCCTTGGGTCCTCTTGTGCGCCACCACCACGTCGTCCTCCTCCCCCACCTGCTGCTGCTGCTGCTGCCCAAGGCCCTCCTCCTCCATCTCTCTTTGGTCCCCCCTATTTTTATTTATCTTTTTTCATTTATTTTTTTATTTCGCTGCGAATATTTTATTTATTTCATGGTGCTCCTGGTGATCCATTCGGGGGGTGGGGGGGGGGCACGATGGAGGATGCAGCACAATGCAGTACAACATTGAGACAGGAAGAGGGTGATCACGATGGTGGGGATGGTGGGGTTGGTGGCTGGTGGGGGGGTGACGCCACCATTGCCAAGAACACGTTCGTGGTGTAGTGGGGGGGGGATGGCTTCCGGAGGGCGGAGTTTGGGGATAGCGTAAGTGTGAGGGGGGGGAGCTCACTCCTCCGGAGGCGTCCAACAACAACAACAGGGGTGTGTGTGTGTTGCAACCCCACCACCAGCAGCAGCACTACCACCACAAGCAGCCTACTATACTCCACATGGCGGCCGTTGGTGAGAGCGTGAGCGCGGAGCGACGTCGCGTAGCGGAGGCGGGGGAGGGCCGCCGGTGGAAGGTGTTCTGCTCGCGCAACATGCCCGACGTCGCGTTCCAGCTCACTCGCGAGGTAGCCGACGTGGACCTGTGGGATGGCGAGGACGCCCCGCCGCATGACGTCCTCCTGGAGCGTCTGCGTGATTGCGACGGCTTCATCTCCCTCCTCACCGACCGCATCGATGCCGACCTCATGGACCGCTGCCCGCGCCTCAAGGTCATCACCCAGCTGGCCGTTGGGTTCAACAACATCGACGTCGCGGCAGCCACCGCTCGCGGCATCTACGTCACCAACACCCCCGACGTCCTCAACGTACACCC
>CDFA01024864.1:0-12100 GCA_000826305.1 Acanthamoeba healyi | reverse complement strand
GGCGGCGTGGAGCGGCGAGCAGCCGAATCCGGTATCGCGTGCGCCCAGCGCGAGCAGCCGTCGAGTGAAGTCCAGGTCGGCGTGCTTCACCGCCAAGAGGAGGGCCGACTGACGCCACCTCATTTCCTCCGCATTGAGGAGCTCGTCGCACATGTGGCCCTCCACGACGAGGAACTCAAACACTCGTCGGTTGTTTTGAAGGCACGCATTCTGGAGCGCTGCGAGCGATCAAGCGCATAGGCACGAGGCACGAGGCAAGGCAAGGACAGACACGAAGTGGTGAGATCACCACGAACTAGCTCGATCGGCGGGCCAAGTGGAGTGTGTGTGATTACCGGTGTAGCCGCGAAAGGGTTCGAAGGAGCAGAGCAACCGGTGGTAACTCTCCTGGCTGTGTTCCTTGTGCAGATTGGCCAAGCGCCCCATCAGCGAGGTGTGACCTCTATTGACTGTGTGATCGTTGGCACACGCACGAGACACACACGGCACACAGCACATCATCAGTGGTTAGTTGTAACGACACGAGCACGCACGGCATGTGTGGCAGCGCACCAGCGAGGTGCCACAGGCGCAGCATGCTGCAGCCGCTCTCGACAAGCAGCGCTTCGAGGTGGTCGAGCATAGACGCCGTTTCGCCGTTGTCCTCCGCGTCTACGACGGTCCGCTTGGGCAGATAGCGCATCAGCACGTCCACGATCGGCAGCGATCCCCGGCGCACGGCAGCGACTAACGTGGACGGGCTCACGGGCCCAGTGCGCGCGCACACCAGCTCCACGATGCGCTCGCTGTTGCTTGCGATGGCCATCGACAGCATACCTCCCATCCTCTCGAGCGCCTGCGACGCAGCGGGATACGTGGCGAGGACGTGGGCGAGCGCGGCGTGGTGTCCACTGGTGATAGCCCACATCAGCATGGGCTCCGCTTGCTCGGGAGCTTGCTCGTATCTGTTGTGTGTGTGTTGTGTGCGTGTGCGCGCGCACGTGATGAGTGCGTCGTGCCAGAGCTCTGGCAGTGATCAGCTGAGGCTGGCGGGAAGGCATGTAACTTGTGGAGAATGCGCGCAGCGTTGAGGCAGAACGTGCGATGATCGTGCGCCTTCTTCTTCTTTGCCGGCAGCGGGCCACCAAAGTGTTGCTCATGCACCTGCACGCACACACGCACACGCACACGCACACGCGCGCACGCACACGCACGAATCAGCCGCACAGGCGGAGCCAAAGAGAGCCAAGAGAGAAGGGGAGCGAAGAAGAGTTGAGATACGTGCCTTGCGCCAGAGCCAGGGGGTGAGGGAAGAGGACGTGGACGAGAGGGCGAGGAGGTCGTGCCACTGGCGGCACACGACCTCGGCACGCGCGAGGTCGTCCGGCGGCAGCCAGCGGAAGACGCGCACGGCCACCTCCTCTGGCAACCACCCGCCAAAGAAGCCCAGCGCCTCCACGCCCTCCTCCTCCCCCTCCCCAGTCTCCTCCTTCCTCTGGAGGGCTTCTTCCTCGCCGTCGTCGTCGCCTTGCCACAGCCCGCCCAGCCAAACCAAAAAAAGCTACAAAATTAAAAAATGAAAGAAACAAAGAAAAGCAAAAAAACGAAAAAATGGGATTGGCCATTTGGGGTTCTTCAGGTCATGCCTGGAGAAGACGTACACCAGAGGTGTCCAACAATGCACATGTGGCCACCACTCTACGCAACCGCAGGCTGCAGGCACAACCAAAGAAAACCCTGCCCGCCCGCGCCGGGCAGATAAGATGACCGGAGCTTGGGGTCAACTGTTCTCACGTGCCCCCACTAACTTGCACCCTCGCCCACCACACCGGCTTGACTCATCATCCATATCAGACACTCCCGACTACATCCCCAGTGCATGTGTGTAGTGTGTGTTGAGTTCTCTTTCATTCCATTGCCCACCCCTCCAGCAGAGCACTGCAACCTCCAGCTTGCTCACCCTCATGCACTTCAACATGCACCTCGGCCACAAGATGTGATTCAACAACGACGACGAACAAGCCCAGCTGCACCACCACATGCACCTGCTTGATGGCGTCTACCTTCAACTTCAGGTCACAGTGACCTTGTCCGCCTCCGCCGTTGCCCCCAACATCAACCCACTCTTGGAGCCGCACCATCAGCATCTGCAAGAAGACTCAGCCCACAATGGTTGGCCTTGCTGCTCACCGGCATCAGTCAGAGTAAAGCAAAGAACAAAGAGACAGTTTGCTACTAAGAGGTGCCACCGCTGCAACACAGGCTTCACGAGCCAGTGGCAATCCGGTCCACGCGGTCCCTCCATGTACGTAGCCATCATTACACCACCTACATCACCATCACCACCAGGCACACCTCACACTCCACCTCAGCCACCAGCACCGGCACCAGCACAAACAGATGCACTGTTCCACCCATGGGATCACCTATCTGGAGTGTCTCACATGTTCATTCATGGTGAAGATGTGATGTTCTAACCTCCACATGTGCAGGTTGTGCAACACTTGTGGCATCAGATATGTGAGGCATGCAAGGCAGGCATTCCAGTTTGAATGTGAGCATGTGCGACATTCTTTTGCACAACCACAGGCAAGACTTACGCCTCCAGCCGCGCCCCTGCCACCACTGACAGCTGCGCTGGTGGTGGCCACACTGCCACCAACAACAACCCTGACGCGCAACAGCATCAGCTTCCTGCTCAACTGAGCAAGTAGTCTGCCCTATCAGCAGCTAGTATTTTTATTTAATAAAAATCGACCAATGATAATGCTGGTTATGTGAAGTTGCACCTGGTGCTAACCAGCAATGGAGATGTTAATGCAGTGTGGTGTGAGCAAGTCATGGCACAGCCTCCAGTGTGATTGCTGCACCACACTACCTTGTACAAGGTAGTATATGCCAAGCTACACCACCATCAGCAGGTGCATGAAGACAGTGAGCAGGACTGGCCAGCATAGCCACCATCAAGCACCTCATCACCATATACTCACACTTGCCCTCTCAGTCCATCACCTTCTATCATGCCCATGCCATCAGCTTTGACCACACCCACCATTGGTCTCAGCCTCACCATCCATGAGTGCCTTCACACAGGCACCATTTCCAGTGAATCAGCCTACAACATGTTGCTCATCAGACAGCCCAACGTCAAGTTGGCCTTTGGTATGGGCCACATTGCCGTCAACGTCATAAAATAATAAAAACGGAAATGGCGTCCGAAAAACTCAAGAATTTGAAAAATTAAAATCAAACGGAATCAATTTTAGTAGTAATTGGCCAAGATAGAAGAGGAGAGAAGAGGACCAAATGCAAAGGGCAGGAGCAGCGGCGCAGCCAGCGCCGACGAGCGGGGCGGGCGGAGGGGGTGCCGCGGCGCCGCCAGCGGGAGGAGCGCAGGGCGGTCCCGGGGCCCAACCCATTTCGGGCATACCTAACCTGGACCAGGCGGCCATCAACCTCAACGTCCTCCGCGAACATGCCAAGCTCGAGCTCATCCGGGTTCTCGACTCAGTACGCGTCGCCCCCCCCCCTGCCCTCTGTCCCTTGCACCATTTCTCTTTGCAAATGTACCCTGAATTAAAATTAATTTAGTTATTTATTTTCGTCACCCCAACCATTAATTAAATTATTTTAATTTTTTATTCATCAAAATACAAGTAATTATTTTGATTTGTAAAAATTTATTGATTTACAAATAAATTATAAATGGTGAAAAGATAAATTAATTTAATATAAAATTTTTTTTTGTGGGCGTCCAGGTACCGGGCGGGAAGGGTCTGGTGCTGGACCCGAAGCTGTCGGGCCCGCTGGGCCTCATCGCCGAGGTGTCGCTGCTCAAGGAGCACGGCGTGGAGAAGATCTACCACCTCTCCGACCGTCTCGACACCGACTGCAAGAACATCGTCTACCTCATCCGACCCCGGTACCACGTCGCTCCTCTCTCTCTGTGCCGTGCGTGCGTGTGTGCCGTGCGTGCGTTGTGTGTGTGTGTGTGTATGTGTGTGCGTGCGTCGCGAGCGAGTGTGCGTGCGGCGGGAGCTGATTGATTCGTGGGGGGAACGTTCCGAGAGAGCAGGATCCAGTTCATCCGCTTCATCGGCGAGCACATTCAGAACCATCAGAGAGACGACCAGCGCAAGAACTACTACATCTTCTTCGTCCCTCGCCAAACCATGCTTTGCGAAAGGTCCGTCCGTCCTCAGTCACCGTGCATCGTCCTTGTCTGTGAGCGTGCGTGCGTGCGTGTGCGTGCTCGTGCGCGTGCGGTGGAGCGTGTGCGTGTGTGCGTGATCTAAATGCGTTGGTGGATTGTGTGGCTGTGCAGGCATTTGGAAGAGGAGGGAGTGTACGGGGACGTGACGCTGGGCGAATTCCAGCTGGACCTCATCCCCTTTGAGAAGGACGTCCTCAGCTTGGAAATGGAGGACTCGTTCCGAGAATGCTTTCTCGTACGTCATCCCTCGCTCCACGCAGCGCGCGCAGATATCGTATCAGCGTCGTTGAGGGCGCTGACAGTCGCTCTCGCACGCACGCACGTACATCGTGATGCAGGACGGAGACCGCACGTCCCTGTTCTACGTGGCGCGGTCGATCATGAAGCTGCAGTCGATCTTTGGCATCATCCCCCACATCAAGGGCAAGGGCTCTTGCGCCAAGGTATGCGTGCTATCCACGCTCTCTCTCTCTCTCTCTCTCTCTTATCTGTCTGACACGACACGCGCACACGTCGTGTGTAGGGTGTTGCGGAGATGTTGCTGCGCATGCGGCGGGAGATGGGCGCCGACGAGCCCACCCAGATTGTGCCCGAGATCGACACGCTCATCCTCATCGACCGACAGACCGACATGGTCACCCCGATGTGCACGCAGCTCACCTACGAAGGGTCCGGCTCGCTCCCTCCCACTCCGCTCCTCCGTGTCGTCTGGGCTCAGACTGACGCATCCGTGCACACAACTTGTGAACGTTCAGGTTGATCGACGAGGTGTTTGGCATCAACAACGGGCTGGTGGACCTGGACCCCGAGCTCGTGGGCAAGGCGGAGGAGGCGGCCAAGAAGGGAATCAAGAAGATCAAGACGCCTCTCAATTCCAACGACAAGTACGTATCGACCGCCACGCACGCACGCACTCACGTGTACGCAATGCTTTGTGTCTGGCGCTCGCTCACGCGTGGGTGCGCGGGTGCTGACACAGGCTGTTTGCGTTCCTGCGCGACGTCAACTTTGGCGTGCTGGGTCCCCTGCTCAACAAGAAGGCCAAAGAGATCGATGAGTACTACAAGGTTCGAGCCCCTGGAGCCGTGTTGTGCGTGCGTGCGTGGACCGAACTAAAGTGCGATAACACTGTCGCCGCCGCCACCAACAGAAACGATACGACTTCAAGACCGTGTCCGAGATCCGAGACTTCATGAAGGGCCTCGGCTCCTACCAGACGGAGCATCAATCGCTGCGCACGCACACGAGCGTGGCCGAGCACATCCTGCGGGTGACCAAGGGCTCCAACTTCCACAAGCAGCTCTCCGCCGAACAGGGTACGCGCGCGTGGCCTCGCCTGGTCGTGCCTCCCGGTTTGTGAGTGTCTCACGCATGGCGCTGCCCCTTGTGTCGGTCTGTCAACAGATCTGCTGCTGGGGAACAACCCACCGAACGACTACATCGAGGAGTGCATCTCGCGCCAGGAGCCGCTCGTCAAGGTCCTGCGCCTGCTCGTGCTGTACTCGATGACCAACCAGGGCATCAAGCAGAAGGAGTACGAGAACTTCAAGAACGAGATCCTCTCTGTACGACTCCCCTCCTCCCCCATCCTCGCACGCATACGCTCGCTCACTTCCTCGTCTCGCTCCAGGCCTACGGTTACGAGTATCTGTTCACGCTCAAGTACGTACTCACGGCGGCGCCCGTGTTGTCGCTGTGTGTGGTGCTGCGTTTGCTTAATTGTATCTCTCGCTCGACGATCGGAACAGCAACCTCGAGCGATTGGGCCTGATCAAGAAGCAGGAGGGCAAGAAGACGTTCGACGTGGTGCGAAACCGCCTTCGTCTCGTGGTGGAGAACATCAACGAAGCCGAACCCAACGACATCGCCTATGTCTATTCAGGGTACGCATCTCACCTCGCTGTACCGCACGCACGCACGCACGCACGCACGCACGCACGCACGCACTGACCGTGTGGTCGCGTGCGAGGCAGGTATGCGCCGGTCAGCGTACGGCTGGTGGAGATGGCCAACAACTGGCGGCAGCTGGTCGACGTGCTCAACACCCTGCCCGGCCCCAGCTTCGAACAGGACCAGCAGCTGCCCGAGGGCGTCCTGCAGGGTACGCTCTCCATGCCGCTCGCTCTCCCCGCGCAGAGCTCGTTTGGCCTGATCTCACCGCGATCGTCTGCGCGCGTGCACACTGTGCAGTCGGCGGCGCGACCGGAGCGAGCAAGGTGCACCTGGTGTTCTTCATCGGCGGCGTCACCTTCACCGAGATCGCCGCCATTCGCTGGCTGTCGCAGCAGGACGGTACTCATTCCCGCCCTTGAGGAGTGCGTGCGTGTGCGGTGGCGAGTGAACTGACGTCGCGTGCGTGTGCGTGTGCGTGTGTGCACAGACAATCGCGAGTACATCATCGCCACAACGAAGCTCATCAACGGCGACACCCTCCTGTCGAGCCTCATGGAGAACATCGAAGTCTTCCTCCCCGCCTAGAAGGACCTCACACCGCGGCGTGGGCGGACCACACGATACACACATAAAAAGAATGTAAGGTATTTACACAAAATTTTATCCGTGCATTTCTGAAATTCCCATTTTGTCGGACGATTTGAGGTTTGATCGCCGACGCGCTCACCCTAGAATTCGACCGACTTGACCCTGAGGAGCTGCGGACACGCTCGAACTTGTTGGGTCCCACAGCTCGCGCAGGAACTCGCTTGTTCACTACCTGCACCATCAGTACACTCAAACGCATACACAGCGCACACAACAACAAACTACCCCATAAACTCGCACGCACGCACGCACGCACGCACAACAACAAACGACACGAGATGGCCGACAAGCAGAACCAGGAGGTGATCTTCGCGTCCAAGCCCAAGGAAAAGCCGACCGAGGACAACTTCAAGCTTCAGGACTGCCCCTACCCGCAGCTCTCTGCCGATGGCGAGGTACGCAATGCAACTGCGCCTGGACTCGCTACGATAGTGGCTGGCGACTCACTCCGCCGGACACGTTCAGGTGCTGGTCAAGATCCTCTACCTCTCCGTCGACCCGTACATGCGCCCCAAGGTACGCCCAAGGCGTGCGTGAGGTGAGGTCCGATGGTGATCTCACAACACACCATTGTGTGTGTGGTGTGGCATACGCAGATGACGTTGGAGGGCTCGTACACGGAGCCGTACGAGGTGGGCAAGCCGATGTACGGCGGCGCCATCGCCAAGGTGCTCGAGTCGCGCAACAGCCAGTTCAACGAGGGCGACCTCGTCTCTGGCATGCTCCGCTGGCGCAAGTTCGGTACGCTCTTGCGCCTGTCCGTTCCGATTGGCCCTGCAGTCTCGAGCTCTACCTCCGATTGGCGCATGCACCTCACCACACACACACACACACACGACACGACACGACAGACGTGCTCAAGGAGGAGGAAATCAAGAAGAGCCTGGTCGCCAAGCTCGACACCAAGGGCCTGGTAACTAAACTCGTCTCGAAGAGATCCATGTCTGCGCACGCGCTGACCTGTGTGTGTGTGTGTGTGTGTGCGCGCCCACGTGCCGTGCAGGACCTGCCGCTCAACCTCAGCCTGCTGGGCATGACTGGAGAGACCGCCTACTGCGGTACGCACACACGCACTCGCACTCGCACACGCACACGACACGGTGGGTGATGACTGTGTGATGCGATGCGAGCAGGTCTGCTGCAGGTGGGCCACCCGAAGAAGGGCCAGACCATCGTGGTGAGCGCAGCCGCCGGAGCGGTCGGGTCGGTCGTCGGTCAGGTCGCCAAGGATCTCGGCCTCACCGTCGTCGGGTACGCTGCCTCAAGCTTCACGCCTCACCCACGCACTGCTTTGTGCTGTGCATGCTGAGCGCGCGCACACACACGCCTGCAGGCTGGCGGACCGGAGAAGGTGAAGCTGGTGGAGGAGAAGTTCAAGTTCGACAAGTGCATCGACTACAAGAAGGCCGGCGACCAGCTGCACAAGGCCATCAAGGAGGCCTGTCCCCAAGGTTCTCTCCTCCTCATACAACACTGGAGCCTCTCGTGATCGAGAGCTGACGGCTTGATTGGACCAGGCGTGGACCTCTACTGGGACAACGTGGGCGGGCCGACCCTCGACGCGGTGCTGCTCAACCTCAACGATCGCGCACGAGTGATCATGTGCGGCCAGGTATGCACACGCACGCGCACGCACGCACGCACGCTGCGAGCTCACGCGGTTCAATGGACGCACACAGATCAGCTCGTACAACCATCCGGTGCCGGTGCAGAACACGTTCATGATCATCGCCAAGCGGGTTGTGGTCGAGGGCTTCCTCGTGTACGACTTCCAGGACCAGTTCGAGGAGGCGCGCACCAAGCTCGCGCAGCTCTACCGCGACAAGAAGATCCACTACGAGCTCACCACCGAGCACGGTCTGGAGAACCTCGTCCCGTCGCTCCTCGGTCTCTTCGAGGGCAAGAACGTCGGCAAGGCCATCGTGGAGATCGCGCACGAGTGACACCTCTCTGCTTGTCTTGTTCTGATGAAGATGGTGATGAAGAAGAGAGCGACAGGCCACACGTCTGTGCTCGCGCATGAGGGCTGTGGGTGGAGCTGATCAACGATCAGCCACGCAGGGCGAGGACCATGTAGAGGACGTCGTTGGGGCCGACCGCGTAGTAGGCCAGGGTGCGGGCGTCGGCCATCTGCTTGCCGTGGAAGACGAGGCGTTGCTGGTGGCGCGGGATGCCCGACGTCTCCTCGAGCTGCTGCTTCACCTCCGCCACGGTCGTCCCCCGCCGCAGGCCCGCCACCTGCATCACCTTGCCCGTCAGCGTCTTCACGCGCACGTGCAGCTGGTCCTCGTCGTCATCGTCAGTGCGGACAGCGTCAATGTCGCACGCGTCGTCGTCGTCAGCTACCAGCTCCTTGCCCTTGCCCCAGCGCACCTCCGCACGATTCGGGTTGGCCTTGGTGCGCGTCAGCGCCAGGCTTGACGTGAGTGATGACGGCCGCCTACTGCTGCCGCCGCCGCCATCTTCGGCCATCGCCATCGCCTGCCGATCGCTGCCGCTGTTGAAGACGTCGTTGTTGTTGCTGCTGATGCTGTCGTCCGCCTCGGTGCTCCGGTCGGCCGCAAAGGGCTGCATGAGCCGCATGCGCTTGGCCACGGCCCTCAGCGCCTCTCGATCCGATCGAAGGCCGCCACGCACAAACTCTCGCCCGCTGCCGTCGCCATCATCGTCGTCATTGTCGTCGCTCTCGTCCTCATCGTGCGAGTCGTAGAAGTCGCCGGCCTCGCTCTCACGCGGCGCGACCGGCCCGATCCGGCCCTCCTCGTCCATCGCGTCCTCCTCCTCGTCGTCGTCTTCGTTCGGTCTCGACGGCAGTCGAGACGACGACGATGAAGACGACGACGTGGTGCTGTTCATCGAAGCGCTTCGTATGCGGTGCTTCCTCTTCTTCTGCGTCGTGGCGGTCGTGGTCGGAGTTGTGGTCGTGGTCGTCGGAGACGTGGCGGCAAAGAGCGACCACAGCGACGTCGATGACGACGGCGTCATCACCTGCTGCTGCGGGAAGAGCGAGGAGGGCATCGACGACAGCGGAGTGAAGAAGGACGCGCCGTACGGCGATGAAGGCGACGACAAAGGTGACGTTAACGGCAAGGGCATGGGCAAGCTGGCGCTGAACGGGTTGCCACCAAAGAACGACGTCGTCGTAGGGTCGTAGAAGGGCGATGACGGCACGTAAGCAGGAGAAGACGTGGCGGTGGACGTGGTCGTGCCGGCCAGAGGAGTCGACGACGGGTCGCTCGGCCGATGAAACGAGGACGACGGCAGCGACGAGGCGGGCATGGAGGGGCTGCGCTGGTGGTGGTGGTGCGTACGCGGTAGTGCGGCGCCGTGTGTAGCGGGAGACGAGACGGGTGAAGGGGGAGGCGACAGAGGCGAAGACGACGATGAAGAAGAAGACGAAGCGACGGCGTGGGGCAGGTCTAGGTAGGCCAGCCGCAGATCGATTCGTTGGCGCACGGCGGAGGAAGGAGAAGAAGAGGACGAAGACGACAACAGGGAAGAGGGGGGTGAAGACGACGGTGGTGGTTCGCTGGTGGTGGACAGGGCGCGCGTGCGGGTCGTCATCGACGACCGCCGTCCCCGCCTGCCCCACGCCGCCGGCAGCGCCGGCACCATGAACTCCTCCTGCACCTCCTGCACGTCTTGCTGCTCTTCCTCTTCCATCTCCTCGTACCAGGCCTGGTCGTCCGTCATGCCCTCGTGTGGTGTGTGGTGGCCGTTTGTTGCTTCGTGTGAAAGAAAGATAACTAAAATGTTTGACAAAAATAATTAAGATATTTAATGGTGCAACGTTCACCTGGAATGAGCGGAATGCACTCGCGCTGTGGCCGCTAGGTGCATGCGTGCCGTGGCGACTTGGCTTGCGGGAAGAGCTGGGGACAGACCCGCGGCAGCTCGTGTACTCTCTTGGCCTCGGCGATATCGTCATCTTCGGCATCGTCGCCGTCATCGCGCTTGGGGTCGCCGCTGTCGCTGTCGCCGTTGCTCTTGCCCTGGCCGTCAGTGTAGTCGGGATGGATCCAGAGCGTCTGGAAGCCCATGGACTTGGCGGTCTTGATCGTCTCCAGGTTGTCGTCGATCAGCATGCACTCCTCCGGACGCAGGTCGTCCCCAACCTCCGCGCACTTCCTGCACTTGTCCAGCGCCAGCTCGAACGCCTTCTTCTGCGGCTTGGGATTGAAGTCTGCGTTGTGGTCCATCACAGCATCCACGAAGGGAAGTTAGACGTGATCTTCAGCGAGCTGTGTCAGTTGGGCGAGAGCGCGGGTGCGTGTGTGTGTGTGTGTGCCTAAGGCAAAGATATCGATGATGTCATCAAAGCAATCGTCGATTCCCAGAACGTGCGTCGTCCGCTGGACGTGGCCCTTTGCAGCGTTGGTCAGCACCAGCTTCTTGATCTCTGCCAAGACGAGGTCACTCTGATCATCAGCGTTCATTCCTGTGCGGTGAAGCGTGTGCGCGTGAGTGTGCGCGTGCGTGTGCAGCGTGGCGGTACCGGGGTCCATGGACTCGAGCATGCGGCGCAACTCCTTATCCTTGCTCAGGCACTTGTCCAGCGGCAGCGAGCCGTCGACCTTCTTCAAGTACAAGTCCACGTCCACTGTGCCCTCCCCCCAAAGCAAAGAACGAAGCTCCGCGATGAGCCGACCAAAGAACGAAAGCGACGAAGCCAGGCAAAGGGAAAGTTGAACGCGACCGTACGGTCCGGGTGGTCTTTGAGGAGGCCTTTAAGGACGAGCCCATACTGGTCAAAGTAGCGCTTCTTCTGCGCCTCTATCTCCTGGTCGTCCTCGAAGCCCAGCTGCTGGCGGAAGAATGTGCTGATGGGCTTCTCGGTCTCCTCTGCGAGCTTGGGCGAACTGTAGAGCACATTGTCGAGGTCAAATAGCACGACTTTGGGAATAACTCTCCCCTTCTCCTCCTTCATCTTGCGGTCTGTGCTCTGCTTGCGAGCCCAACCCCTGCTCTACGGGCCAGGCTCCCTCTCGCACTGACAACTCGGCAAAAACTCAAAGCACGGAACTAAAACATGCGTCAGTTCGGAGTTATGAGCATGTGGTCATGTGTTCACAACACAAAGGGCCACACGACCACATCCTCTCATTGTAGTAGGCGAAGTTGATCTGTGCCCAGCACCCATGCATTCGCTTGGCCTGCGCCAGACAACTCAATGGCCTTTTCTTTTTTGCTTTCTTGGTTTAAATATTTTTTTTTGTTCGGATAAGACGACATGCTGGGCGGGCTGTGGCAAGGCGACGACGGCGAGGATGAAGCGCTCCAGAGGGAGGAGGAGACCGGGGAGGGGGAGGAGGGCGTGGAGGCGCTGGGCTTCT
Organism: Acanthamoeba healyi; assembly: GCA_000826305.1. NCBI lineage: Eukaryota > Discosea > Longamoebia > Acanthamoebidae > Acanthamoeba > Acanthamoeba healyi. The sequence goes on along the minus strand of CDFA01024864.1, from coordinate 34 downwards.
TTGGCGGGTGGCTGCCGGAGGAGGTGGCCGTGCG
>CDFA01024861.1:0-13996 GCA_000826305.1 Acanthamoeba healyi | reverse complement strand
ATTGCCCACTCGCACCTCGCTGAACTGCGACACCACCGTCACGCCCGGCTGCGTCACTCCGCTTGTTACGTTGCTACCTGCACTCTCCCGCACACATAACGCCATGTGAGTGATGGGCCGATCAAGCGGGGGTGCGTGGGTGTGCAGAAGTACCGCTGGCGGGCGCGGTGATGTTGAATGCTGTTAGGGTCGTGTCAAAGCTTGACGTCACGTTGGCCGTGATGGGGACGAGCACTACAGCGTCAGAGGTCGTCGATGCGCTGGAAAGCGGAGTCGTGGACACAGACGGCACGGGCGGAGTGTTGGAAGCAGTCGCCGTCGCCGTCGCCGTAGCGGTCGCGGTCGCGGTCGGGGTCGGGGTCGCGGTCGAGGTTGGGGTCGTGGTCGATGTGGGCGAAGGGGACACAGTAGTAGTGGCACTGATGACGCAGCCACTAATGGTTGTAGTCAGGGTCACCGCGGCCGCCAAGGCCGTCCACGTGTAGTCCGATGCTGTCGCGGTCGATGGGATGCTGCCGATGGTGTTGACATAGACGCCGTCGGTGAGATTGATATGCGGTGTGTAGGCTTGCCCCGATGCCGTAGCCCATTTGGCCCTGAGCGTCAACGGGCTGGTGAGGACGAGCCAGTTGTAGGAGTTGGCCGAGAGGTTCAAATCCATAAAGAACGTTGCAACGTAGGTCCCAGGCGAGTTGATCGGCAGCTCCTTCTCGGAGTTGGACACGAGCGCACCCAGTGCGCCTTGATTGTCGTAGTGTATCGATGTCTTGACCACACCAGCACCATCTGCACGGCGGTGAAGACACACACTCCCACAAATGTGTGAGCTGGTGCGCCCGAACTCGACTTTGGCGGCTTTAAACCGCAACCAATCGGAGAAGAGAACGAGAGCGCAGAAAGGAGGGGGGGGAGAACGCACCATCAGAGGTCAGGGTAGCGGAGAAGGAGTTGATGGTGACGGGGTTATCTCCGACCACGAAGCGTTGGGCGATCGTGGGTACTTCGTAGATCTCCCCTGAGGACTGGAAGGCCAGAATGACAGTTGGGGAGCACTGCCCCACGCAAAGCACGACCCAGTTGGCCGCCGCAAGGATCAACGCCACCACCGCAGTGACCATCACCGTCCTCTGCTGCATGCCATAGCCGCCGTTGGCCGATCGCCAGCTCAACTCTATCCTATTTCGCTTGGTGGTGTGAAAAAAGAGACCTCAACGGTGCTCCCACACAGCACAGTGTCGTTTCTTCTTTCCTTCCTGCTTTCGAGAGCTTCAGCCAAGCGCCCGGGGGCGACAACAGTTGCGCGACACTGTGGCGCAGTGCACTACGCAGTGGGTAATTGTGTGAACTTCATTCGGAGTTATAGCACTCGACCCCACGGCTTTCCGGTCTGGTTGCATCAGCACACCAAGCAGCACACTCAGAGCTGGTAGCCGTCATGGTCATCGTCTCCTCCTTCGAAGTTGATGCTTCCCGCGCTCCGGCGAGCCAATCGCTTGCGGTGCCAACCGACGGCGACGGCAGCACCGGTGACCAGCAGCACGAGCGCCATGGCCACAGGAATCGCCACTGCCACGCCCACGATCAGCCCCACCTCGCTTCCACTGCTGCTCCCGCCGTCGCCTCTGTCGTTGCGATCAAGGAGGACGCCGAGACCGATGGAGGGATCGTAGAAGAGCGACTTGTTGAACTCCGGCAGCACGAGCTCCACCACCGTACGACGCCTCCTCCTCGTCGTCTTCAGCCGATGATCTAACGATGGAGTGGCCGATGGGCACGAAGTGAGTGCCGTCGACGAGCGCCACACCGAACAGCTCCACCTGCGCCGCCGTGGTTGTCGCAGTCGAGTTCGTGGTGTTCGTTGTGTTGGTGGAACCTGACGTTGCCCGTCATCATCAGGCCAGTGAGCCGATAGCGCAGCGTGAGACCGCCACCGGCCGCAGCAGCGAGCGTCGAGGTGGAGCTGTTGTTGGCTGCTCTCAACAGATGAATGGACCACTTGATCGAGCTCGCGCTGATGTCGAACGTGAGGCCTGAGAAGTTGCCGCTCGTCTTCTGGTCGAAGAACGTGAAGGCCTGCTCGACGCTCGTTGCACTCTCAAGCTGCGAGGTGTAGGCGTAGGTGATGGCATTGGTGCTCGCGTTGTTGCTCACCGTCAGCTCTGCACTCCCGGCACATCACCATCTCACCAGCTGGCTCGCTCTTGAAGCAAGAAGCAAGCGGAAGCAGGGAGGGGGCAGACCTTGGACGACGGGAGGAGGGAGAGTGCGATTGCCCACTCGCACCTCGCTGAACTGCGACACCACCGTCACGCCCGGCTGCGTCTCTCCGCTTGTTGCGTTGCCACCTGCACTCGCGCGCACACATCACGCCAGGCAGTGTTGGAGTGAGTGATGGAGCAATCAAGCGTGGTGGGTGTGCATAAGCGTACTGCTGGTAGGCGCGGTGATGTTGAATGCTGTCTGCGTGGCGTTAAAGCTCGATGTCACGTTGGCCGTGATCGGGATGAGCACCACTGCCATCGGGGTCGTCGATGCCCTGGACAGCGGCTTCATGGATGCAGCCGGCACGGGCGGAGTGTTTGAAGCAGTCGCGGTCGGGGTCGTCGGGGCACACGTGCGGAGCACTGCCGCGCACGGCACGATCCAGTTGGCCGCTAAGATCAACGCCAACATCGCAGTGAGGAGCACCGCCGCCTTCCTCTGCTGCACGCCACCGCCGCCGTTGGCCGATCGCCAGCTCATCTCTCGATCTCTCCTTGTATCACTCCGCGCGTGTGTGTGTGTGAGTTGCTTGCTGGTGGTGTGAAAAAGAGACCCCGGGAGCTCAGTCCACACAGTGTCGTTTCTTCTTCCCTTCCTGCTTTCGAGCGAGCTGCAGCCAAGCGCCTGGGCGACTTCAGTTCACGTGACGCACAGTGCAACTGTGGGGTGTGTAGGACTTAATTAGGAGTTAAAGCACACATTCGGATTTGCGGACCGGTCTGGCTCTCTCTTCTTGCGTGGCAGTAGCACGCGCTCACACTCAGAGCTGGTCGTCGTGGTCATCGTGGTCATCATTGTCTCCTCCTTCAAAGTGGATGATTCCCTCGCTCCGGCGGGCCACTCGCTTGCGACGCCAACCGATGACCAGTGCGGCGCCGATGACCAGCAGCACGAGCGCCACGGCCACGGGAATCGCCACCGCCACGCCCACGATCAGCCCCACGTCGCTTCCACTGCTCTCGCCGTCGCCTCTGTCGTTGCGGCCGAGGAGGACGCCAAGGCCGATGGAGGGATCGTAGAACAGCGACTCGTTGAAGCTCGGCAGCACGAGCTCCACCACATACGACGCCTCCTCCTCGTCGTTATTGGCCGATGTCCTCACGATGGAGTGGCCGATGGGCACGAAGTGGGTGCCGTCGACGAGCGCCACATCGAACAGCTCCACCTGCGCCGCCGTCGCCCTCGTCGTGTTGGTCGTCGTAGAGAAGACGAAGAGAGGGACGAGGTAGGTGGTCATGTTGGCTTGCGGTCTTCCTCGCTGCACCACCACCTCGACGCCCTCACCACCTCTGCGCCTGTCGACGTGCTGACGTTGCCCGCCATCAGCAGGCCAGTGAGCCGATAGCGCAGCGTCAGACCACCTTCGGATGCTGTCGAGTTGTTGTTGATCAGATGAATGGACCACTTGATCGAGCTCGCGCTGATGTCGAACGTGAGGCCGGCGAAGTTGCCGCTCGTCTTCTGGTCGAAGAACGTGAAGGCCTGCTCGACGCTCGTCGTGCTCTCGAGCTGGGAGGTGTAGGTGTAGGTGGTGGTGTTGGTGCTCGTGTCGTTGCTCACCGTCAGCTCTGCACCCCAACATATCATCAGCTGGTTCTTGACGCAAGAAGAGAGGAGAGAGGGACAGACCTTGGATGGCGGGAGGAAGCGTGCGATTGCCCACTCGCACCTCGCTGAACCGTGACACCACCGTCACGCCCGGCTGCGTCTCTCCGCTTGTTACGTTGCTACCTGCACTCACGCGCACACATTACGCCAGGTGTTGATGCCGCGATCAATCGTGGTGCGTGGGTGTGCAGAGTGGCGTACTGCTGGCGGGCGCTGTTATGTTGAATGCTGTTAGAGTCGAGTCAAAGCTCGACGTCACGTTGGCCGTGATCGGGGCGAGCACCACTGCCACAGGGGTCGTCGATGCGCTGGAGAGCGGAGTCGGGGATGCCGGCACCGGTGGAGAGTTTGAAGCCGTCGCCGTCGCAGTCGCGGTAGAAGTGGCGGTCGAGGTAGGGGTGGCGGCCGCAGTCGCGGTCGCGGTGGAAGTGGGTGAAGGAGACTCACTCGCAATGGCTCCGATGATGCAGCCCTGGATGGTTGTGGCCAGGGTCACCGCGGCCAAGGCCGTCCACTGGTAGTCTGCCGCTGTCGCATTCGATGGGATGCTGCCGATGGTGTTGACATAGACGCCGTTGATGAGATTGACATACGATGCCGAGGCCTGCAGAACAATCAGAGCTCGTCGTCGTCGTAGTGCTGCTGGTCACCGTCTCCTCCTTCGAGGTGGACACTTCCCGCGCTCCGGCGAGCCAATCGCTTGCGGTGCCAACCGACGGCGAGGGCGGCTCCGATGACCAGCAGTACGAGCGCCACGGCCACAGGAATCGCCACCGCCACCCCCACGACCAGCCCCACGTTGCTGCTGTCGCTGCTGCTCCCGCCGTCTTCTCTGTCGTTGCGGCCGAGGAGGACGCCGAGGCCAATGCTGGGATCGTAGAACAGCGACTCGTTGAACCCCGGCAGCACCTGCTCCACCACGTACGACGCCTCCGCGTCGTCACTGCGTCCAATGAGGACGCCGAGGCCGATGCTAGGATCGTAGTAGAGCGACTCGTTGAAGCTCGGCAGCACGAGCTCCACCACGTACGACGCCTCCTCCTCGTCATCGGCCGATGCCCTCACGATGGAGTGGCTGATGGGCACAAAGTGGGTGCCGTCGACGAGCGCCACGTCAAACAGCTCCACCTGCGCCGCCGTGGTTGTCGCCGTCGTCTTGTTGGTGATCGTGTTGGTCGTGGTCGTGGTGGTGAAGAGAGGGACGAGGTAGGTGGTCATGTTGGCTTGCGGCCTTCCTCGCTGCACCACCACTTGCCCTCTCGACGCCCTCACCACCACCTCTCCTCCGCCTGTCGACATGCTGACGTATGGCGGGAGGAGGGAGGGTGCGATTGCCCACTCGCACCTCACTGAACTGGGACACCACCGTCACTCCCGGCTGCGTCTCTCCGCTTGTTGCGTTGCTACCTGCACCCACCGCACACATCACGCCAGGCAGTGTTGGAGTGAGTGATGGGCCGTACTGCGTTGGGCGATCGTGGGGACTTCGTCGGTCTCCCCTGAGGAGTCGAGGTTGGCCGGATCAACTGTTGGGGAGCATTGCCCCGCGCAGGGCACGATCCAGGTGGCCGCTAAGATCAACGCCACCATCGCAGTGACGATCACCACCGTCCACTGCTGCCCGTCGTCGCCGCCGTTGGCCGATCGCAAGCTCATCTCAATCTCTCCCTGTATCACTCGGCGTGTGTGTGAGTTGCTTGCTGGTGTGAATGAAGAGACTTCAGGAGCTCCCACAGTGTCGTTTCTTCTTCCCTTCCTGCTTTCGAGAGAGCTTCAGCCAAGCGCCTGGGCGACTTCAGGTACGCGACGCTCAGTGCAACTGTGGGGTGGTGTGTGTGGGACTTCATTAGGAGTTAAAGCACACATTCGGATTTGCGGACCGGTCTGGCTCTCTTCTTGCGCAGCAGTAGCAGCAGCACACTCAGAGCTGGTCGTTGTGGTCATCGTCGTCATCATCATCATCGGCTCCTTCGAAGTGGATGCTTCCGGCGCTCTGGCGGGCTAATCTCTTTTTGCGGTGCCAACCGACGACGAGGGCGGCGCCGATGACCAGCAGCACGAGCGCCACGGCCATGGGAATCGCCACCGCCACTCCCACGATCAGCCCCACGCCGCTATCACTACTGCTCCCATCGCCGTCGCCGTTATCCCTGTCGTTGCGGCCGAGGAGGACGCCGAGGCCGATGCTGGGATCGTAGTAGAGCGACTCGTTAAACCCCGGCAGCACGAGCTCCACCACGTACGACGCCTCCTCCTCGTCATCGGCCGATGTCCTCACGATGGAGTGGCTGATGGGCACGAAGTAGGTGCCATCGACGAGTGCCACGTCGAACAGCTCCACCTGCGCCGCCGTCGTCCTCGTCGTCGTGCTGGTGTTCGAGGTGGTGGTGAAGAGAGGGACGAGGTAGGTGGTCATGTTGGCTTGCGGTCTTCCTCGCTGCACCACCACTTGCCCTCTTGACGCCCGGACCACCACCTCTCCGCCTGTCGACGTGCTGGCGTTGCTCGCCAACAGGCCAGTGAGCCGATAGCGCAGCGTCAGACCACCTCCGGCAGCAGCGGCAGCTGCCGTCGAGTTGTTGTTGATCAGATGAATGGACCACTTGATCGTGCTCGCGCTGATGTCGAACGTGAGGCCGGAGAAGTTGCCGCTCGTCTTCTGGTCGAAGAACGTGAACGCCTGCTCGACGCTCGTCGTCGTGTTCTCGAGCTGGGAGGTGTAGGTGTAGGTGGTGACGTTGGTGCTCGTGTCGTTGCTCACCGTCAGCTCTGCACGCTCCCCCCCCCCAACTCAGTCAGCATCAACCGGAGCTGGGCAAAATGGAGAGAGCTCGATAGGGCAAGGCAGGGCAGGGGAGGGGGGCAAACCTTGTATGGCGGGAGGAGGGAGGGTGCGATTGCCCACTCGCACCTCGCTGAACTGGGACACCACCGTCACGCCCGGCTGCGTCTCTCCGCTCGTTCCGTTGGTGCCTGCACACACGCACACACACGTACGCACACATCACGCCAGGCGTTGGTGTGAGTGAATGCATCTGCTTGCGCTGGCGAAACCACACGTGTGACGACAGATGCGTACTGGCGGGCGCGGTGAGGTTGAGTGATGTCTGAGTCGAGTCGAAGCTCGACGTCACGTTGGCCGTGATCGGCGTGAGCACCACCACCGGACTTGCCGATGCGCTCGCTTGCGGCGTGCGGAATGCAGTCGGCGTCGGCGTTGTGCTGACCCGTGGCGTGATTGAAGCCGTTGGCGTCGGCGTCGGCGTCGCAGTGGGTATCGTGGTGGGCAGCATCGACGATGGCGTCGAAGTAGGTATAGTGGTGGGCGACGGAGTGAGGGTGGCCGTTGGTGTGGATGAGGGCGGCGTCAGCGGTGAGGGCGACGGCGTTTCGCTTGGCGCTGCTGGCGAGGTCGCCGTCGGTGTGGAAGAGGGAAGCGGTGAGCTGGTTGGCGTGGCACTAGGCTCCGCATTTACGACGCAGCCTGTGATAGTGACAGCCAAGGCCACGGTGCCCACTGGATACCCAGTCCAAGCGTAGTTCTGGACCTCGTTCGCCGGGATCATCTCAGCCGCGTTGTTTGCGAAGGCGACGCCCGCGTTGAGGTCGATGCTCTGCGTGGCGGTCTGCTCCACGGCCTTGTACCACTTGACGTTGATGGCTGCCGCGCTGGTGAAGATGAGCCAGTAGTGGGTGTTGGCCGTGAGCTGCTCCGGCGGGAGGCCGTTGTTGAACGAGATGGAGTAGTCCATCGGGGTGTTGGCGACCGTCTCCACCTCGCCGATGTACTGGCTCGACACGAGAGCGCCAGGCCCGCCGGCCGCGCTGTCGAAGTGTAACTGTGCCTCGATTGCACCCTTCCCCACTGGCATGTGCCGGTTGACACAACAACGTGATCGGATATAAAAACTGGCCTATCAGGGGAGAGAACTAAACTGCAGAGCCAAAGCCATACACCAGGGGACTCTGCACGCACCGGCCAACGCGGAAAAGGTGACGGTGGAGATGGTGACTGCGCTGCCCCCTATCAGTATGCGCTGGCCTATCGTGGGGACGACGTCGGTCGTCCCCGTAGCCGGCACGCTGGCCAGGGCAGAACCGCACTGCTGCCCCGCGCAAGGAACGACCAAGTGGGCCACCACGAGGAGAGACAGTGCGGCCACCACGGCGACCAACACCGCCGTCGTTCCTCCGTCGTTGGACGATCGCCAGCTTTTCATCATCTCTCGCTCTCCGTTCGTCCTCTTAGGTGTCTGGTGTGTGTGCGAGGCGCGACAGTCCACTGGCCGGAGGAGAGGGAGAGCTTCTTCTGCCTCACTTCTTGCTTTGAAGAAGAGACTTCAGCTGCAAGTGTCGGACTTATAAACACACGTCGGTGAGGTGCACAACCCTAAAATTGCTGGTCACACGATCAGTGAGGCTCGACTACAGGTCTGCTGGTCGGTTTGAGCCGCTCTCGAGGTCTGGTTGGTCCTCAGCCGCGGCGCCGGTGTTGACGCTGTGCTCCGGGTCTGGCCTCCGATCGTTGTGGTTGTCGTCGTCCTCGCCTGCGTGGGCGACGTCGAGCTCGTCGTCGACTGCGGCCTCGACGGTGACGGCGGCGGCGGAACCGATGTCGAGGTCGGTGTCGAGGTCGGCGTCGTCGTCGTCATCATCGAGCATGGGCTCAAAGGTTGACGAGTCGATCATGTCGTCGGGCTTGATGAGGCCGTGGTCCTCGAGCTCGGTCAGCATGTAGGACACCGCGTCGTGCGTCGTCAGGAAGAAGTTGTCCATCCCTATCTTGATCGCCAATCCTGTTGGTCACACGCACACACACGCGCGCTCACACACGCACACACGCACAACGTGAGCGACGACGAAAAGGTGAGGGCGACTGCAATGTGGCGGGAGTGAGATACCAGAGGCGTTCATGGTGTCGCGGACGCTGCCCTTCACGTTGGCCCACAGGAAGCGGATGTGCTTGGTCTTGTACTCCTGCGCCACCTCCTGCAGCAGGTGAATGGACGTCGAGTCCAGCGTGTTCACTCCTGCAGTGTGCGCCATTTTCACGTGACGCACCGTCAGCACAGCGTCCGCGTGCGTGCGTGCGTGCGTGCGTGCGTGCGTGCGTGCGTGCGTGCGTGCGTGCGTGCGTGCGTGCGTGCGTGCGTGCGTGCGTGCGTGCGTGCGTGCGTGCGTGCGGCTGTTACCTGTAGCGTCGAGGATGATGGCATAGATCTTGTGTTTGCTCTTCAGCTCGTACTTCATGAGCGTCTCTCGGAACCTGGCACGCACGCACAGGAGAGGTGTGAGTGAACACGGGCACACGCTTGCGCAGCCCTCAGGGCGATGTGTCAACGCACCAGTTGACGTTGGCAAAGAACAGGTCCGAGTCGAATCGCACGACCAGAATGCCGTTGTACCTCAGCGCAGACGGCGATCTGGGGATCACGAGGTACGCACACGCACACGTGTGAGCACTGGCAAAGACTCTGAAAAGAGAGCGAGAGAGAGTCACGCGGAGGGACGAGTGAGTAGGCGAACCGCTTGATGTCCTTGTAGACCAGCGTGCCGGGCAGGCGCCCGAGGCGTGCAAAATTGGGTTTGGCCGACTTGAAGATGAGCTGGACCAGCGACACCGCGATCGCCACGATCACGCCCAACTCTGCCACACCACACACGCCCGCGCGCACTGTTTAGTGATCAAGCACGAGCAGAAGAGAGAGATAGAGAGATCTTGAATGCGCACGCACCTGGGCCAAGCAAGAGGGTGCCGAGGAAGACGATGACCATTTGGACGAGGTCGACCTTGTCGCCAATCTTGAAGAGGAAGATCACCTCCTCGTAGTCGATCAACAGGACCGCAGCCGACACCACGATCGCCGATAGCACGAACAGCGGTGTGTAGCGGAATGCTGCACATCACGCGCACGTCAGCCAGAGCTTGCTGGCGTTTGGCTGCTGCGTGCGCCGAGACGTCAACCAGGTGTACGTACCTGGAGTGAAGAAGAGAAGCGTGAGGCTGACGAGTCCGGCGGCGAAGAGGGACGACAGCGGCGTGCGCGAGCCCGCCTGGTAGTTGACCGCCGAGCGTGACAAGCTGCCCGTCACCGGGACTGGGTGGCGACGGAACGTGAACAAACAACGACGAGATGAGTCCTGCTCGGCCGCGATGCGTCGTCTATATGCAGGGACGACGTACAGGATTGGAAGAAGGCACCGCCCAGGTTGCACACGCCCAAGGCCAACAGCTCTTGGCCCACGCTGATGTGGTACTGCCGCTTGGCTGAGCGAGACGGGAGTTGTTACGTGAGAGTGGAGTTTCGGAATGTGTGATCAAGGGAGGAGATGGGGGGACGGAACCGGCAAACTGTTTGGCGACGGAGATGGACTCGATGAAGCCCAGCAGGGAGACCGTCGCGGATGCCGGGAAGGCCGTCTTGACGTTAGACCTGTGCGTGTTGCAGGAGTGAGCACGGCGCACACGCACACGCCACACGCCACACGCCACACGCACACACGCATGCACACGCACACGCCAAGGGAAAGGAAAAGATACCAGCTGAGTGCGTTGATCCAGGAGGGCTGGGGCAGTCCGTCCGGCAGGGACCCAACCTCCTTCAGCCCCAGCTGCACACGAGAGAGTTAGAGAATTGATCAGAATGGTCTGTATGAACGCGCGACAGGAAGGCGTACCCTGGTCGATAGGTCCAACAGCCAGCTGAGGAACGTGATGAGGAGCAACAACAGGAGCGAGGCGGGAATCCTGCAACACGGCTCGGTGGCGAGTGAGATCACACGCCTCAGCCAGAGAGCTGCGTATGGCGGTGGAAACGTACCGTCGATGAATACGACGCGCCAGGAAGATGAACGCGATGCAAGCCACACCGAGACCTGTCCACCCCACACGACGTCGTGTGTGTGAGGCATACCACGTCACATCACAGCTTACGGCAAGAAAACTGAACGTACCCACGGACCATCCGTGAATGTCAGATGCCGAACGGGCAAACGAATCGATGTACTCGATCAGAGTGTTGCCTGGGTGAGAGCGAGCTTGTCAGCCAACGCCGTGTGCGACAACACACACACACACACACACACACACACACACACACACACACACACACATCAAGCTTGCACGCACCTGACATGTTGATCCGTAACAGGTGCTTGAGCTGAGAGCCCATGATGATGATCGCCGCGCCCGACGTGAATCCACTCAACACCTACATGCCATCCGCCGTGCTGCAGTCAGCAGCGCTCACGCAACGTGGGCGTCGATAGCAGGCGTTCGTACGGGGTGAGAGAGGAGGTTCTCGAGAATGAAGCCGACGTGCAGCAGTGACCCGCATATCATCATGAACCCGCTCATCGCGGATATGAGCAGGGCCGCTTCAATGTACTCGGGCGTCCCGCTCTATGGCCACAACAGAGCGCGTCCATAGCACACATCACAGCAAGCAAGTCAGGACTGACACATGTGGCGTGTCAACAACCGCTGCTGTGTGGGCGGGAGATCACGTACCTCTGCTACGGACCCGGCCGCTGCTGGTATGAGCAGCGAGACCATCGCCGTGGGACCTACGGCCAACTCGGCTGATGTACCCAAGAACTGCCATCGTTGCCATACATGTGAGCGCAGCAGAGAGGCGGAAAGAGAGAGCGAGCCGTACACAGTAGAGCGCCAAAGGGACGAGGGCAGAATAGAGACCGTAGATTGGAGGCAGCTCAGCCACCAGAGCGTACGACATGCCCTTCAGTAGTCGTTGCGATCAGCTGCGTGCGGTGCGGTGCGGTGCGTGTGCGTGCGTGCGTGCGCTTACCTGGGGAATCAGCATGAAGCCTACGGTGATGGCGGCCAGGAGGTCGCTTCGCAGATTGCTAAAGGCGAACCACAATCCTCGCTCCTCGGTGGATGCTTCATCGCCATCGCCGCTGCTCGGCTTCAGTCGCTCGCCCGTCGACGACTGCAGCGTCCACGGCAGGTAGTAGAGCGGGAACCATCGCAGGATGGGCAGCTTGTGCACCAGGTGGTCGTACAGCTTTTCAAACGTGCACTGGGCGCGACACTTCCTGAAGACGCGCCTCGCACGGCTCTCGCTCCGCTTGTCGTTCATCGTACGGAAGTACTCGCTGTCGTAGAACGAGTGCTCTTGGGTCGCTGACACCGATAGCCCGGTGTTGTCGCGCGTGCTCTCTCCGTCGCTGTCATCGCCGCCGCCGCCGCCGCCGGCATTGTTGTGTGTCGGGCGCTGTATGCCCTGTCGCTGCAGAGGCGACTCGGCGGCAGTTCTCGTCTTCTCCTCATCATCAGGCTGATCCTCGCCTGGCGCTGGCCCGGTCTCGTTGTCGTCGTTGATGGGCAGGTAGCGACGTGGTCCCTTGCCGTTGCCGTTGCCGTTGCCTCTTGCCCTCTTCCTGTTCTTCACGCCGCCGCTCTCATCTTCGCTGGCGCTCGGCGTGGTCGCCGTGTTGGTCGCCTCGCGCCGGAACTCGCGCACCTGCTCCTGTCGCCCGAGCTCGCGCCGCGTCGCCAGCCGGCCCTGGAGTCGCTTGAACCCGTCGAGCAGCCGCAACACCCGCGTGCGCTTCACCTTGACATAGTACGATCGCACAAACTCGTAGCACATGCACAGCAGGTCGGCCTTGGCCTTCTCGATCTTGAGCTGGATCTCAACCGTGTCGCTCACTCCTAACAACACACACACACACACAGCACACACGGCGTGTGCGCGTGCGGTAACGCATGAGCCATGCGACGACAGAGTGGAGAGGGAGAGGAGAGCGAGACCTTCGAGGGCGTAGTGGGTGCCATCCCGGATGAAGCGCTTGTAGGTGTTGAAGTTCATGTCAAAGAGTTCCTCCTCGTCGGTCGTCATGTCCGAGTCGGCCAGCCGCAGCAGCTCCTTCAGCTCATTTATTTCTATAATTTTTTTATTTATTTAAAATAAAAATCAGTTTGATGGAATTAAATCAATTTAATTAAAAATGATGGTCTGCGGTACCGCTTTGGAGGCGTGGGCCGAGCGAAGAGATGTCCTCCTCGAGGGGCGGGTGGCCCTCCATCTCGTCTGCAGACTACTTGGGGGGGCCCTCGATTTCGCAGCCAAAGATGAGAGATGAGAGATTTGTTTCGTCACTCCCCCGACAAAATGGACCGATCTGTTTGATGAAACTGAATTCGAGCTCAAATTCGCGAACAAATGAGCCGCGCCCACACGTGCGCTATGATTGTGCGATGATCTCGGAGGCAGAGAGCGGATTGAGAGAAGAGCTGGCGCCGCAAGCCAACTGTCCCAGAGCGCAGGCACAAGCAAAAGTTGCACGAGCTTTTCTCGGATCGGTGTCGGCCCTAACGGACTTATGCCCATTGGTGGTTCAAAATGCCAATCTGCAGCTCACAGCGTTCAATTTTATAACATATTGTATTTTTGCAAGGGTTCCACCTACACTAAGATGCAGATGCTTTGATGGTGCTGAATGCTGAGGAATGATGTTGAATGCTGCTTAATCTCTAAGCTGGCAATATATATTGTAACATTAAGTTCATATGTGGTTCAGAGAGCATGGACCATGTGTAGTCAACAATCAACACTCCATATCAGTGTAGATGCCACCTAGCAGGAGGGGCACAGCTTACACAAAGCTAAATCTTGTCATGCTGCTGTGTGTGGCAGGAGAGTTCCCCCACACACTTTGAAAGAATGCTGGTACCTGCAAAGCACATTCCACGAAAAGGGTGATCCTGGCCCTGCCAGATAACAGCGAGGCTGTGCTGTGGAGACACTGTTGTTAGAAGCAGACAAACAGAAGGAAAGAAGGAGAGGAGGAGAGGGCGCCAGCCAAGCGCCATAGAGATGAGGCTATCGTCCCATGATGTGCGTGCGATGGTGGCGACGTTGGTTGCGGTCACAGCGCTCCTCGTGGCCAACTGGGTCGTCCCTGGCCCCTCGCAGTGCTCCGTAATCGACCTGGCCAACTTGGACGGCACAGATTTGACCAACATCGCCCCTTCGGTCGCCCAGCGCATATTGATCGGGAGCCAGTCCGTCATCATCACCTCCCTGTCCATGACCTTGTCCTCTGGTGCTCTCCCTCTCCTCTATGCCCAACAGCGCGCCTCTTCTTCCCACCACACGTT
>CDFA01024859.1:0-14920 GCA_000826305.1 Acanthamoeba healyi | reverse complement strand
GTGCGTCGTGCGTATGGAATGTTGACCGATGATCGTCGGTCAGGGCGCGTTGGTGCAATTCATGGACAACGGGGACGGGGTTCGGTTCCCTTTGATCCTCAACTGGCTTCCAAAGCTGAAACGAATCGAAAAATGGTTTGAGGTAAGTACGACACCGTGTGGCTGTCGTCTGCTCCTAATGGTCGTTTTGAAGAGGTCGCTCACAAAGATCTCTACTGTCATCCCTCCTCCCTCAGGAGCAAGCACTCTTCAACTTCTACTCTTCCTCTATTCTCCTTATCTATGAGGGCAGCGCGCCCAAGGACTGTACAGACCAGGAAGTGCTCAAGGCCGACATCCGCATGGTACTACGCATGCGCGCCAAACTTCCTCCTCCTCGCCTCCAACTCACGTGCGTGTGCGCGTTAACAGGTAGACTTTGCGCACACGCATCCAAACACAAACATGACTTTCATGCGAGATGACAACTACCTTCATGGTCTCCGTGGCATCATCCGTATGCTCGAAGACATACTGCGACCAGTGCTCACACCTGACATGGTGACACGGCTGGGTAAGCTTTACCTCGCACTATCACGCTTCGGTATCCGCACTAACCCTTCTGCATGCAATGTTGCTTGTGTTGCAGGTTACGACCCCTCGGCATCACATGCACATAGTGAAGGGGAGGAATCAGACAGCGGGACGCCGAGCAGTGGCAGTTTTGACATCCGCCACCTGTTTCGACGACGAACGCGAGCGCAGCGCATTGGCGAAGTGACCGACGACACGAGCCAGAGCGGCAGCTTCAGTGATGTGGAGCGGTTCACACAACTGGAGGACAGTGAGGAGAGCGAGGAGTGCGTTGGTGAGACGACGTTAACGACCACGACAACTACTACTGGCCTCCTGGAGCGTCGCGTGGCCTCGGTACCGGATGACATGGCGGCCTACCAACGAGAGGACCACGAATCTCGGCTGCACAGTCCGCCATCCGCCACATCGCCGTCGTCGCCCATGTCTCCACGACGCACGCACGTCGCGCTTCGAGACAAGCGACGCAGCATGAGCCTCGGCAATCCCTCCCCGCAAGCCCCCAGGAAGGGCTCTGGTGGTCAGCCCCTCACCGACCGACCACCAGACGCTGCCGGCTGACCGGACGCGATCACGAATTGTCGACATAATCAGAAGTTGCGGAGTTTTTGTCGATTTTTTTGGCCCAAGAGGGTGACGTCATGCAGGGCGGAGGGATAAATCCAGGCATCAGGACATTGTGGGGAGCTTCGTGCTCGTAACCCCAACGAACGCGTTGAGCGTTGTTGTGCGCACCACTGCTTTCTGCACTTCTATTCTCTGCTTCGCCTCTGCGGATTCCCAGCACTTTGTGTTTCGATCCACCCCTGCTCTCGGCACACGCCTCCTTCTGCGGCCGATCGCGACGTCACAAATCGTCCCCCCCCCGTTCGTTCAATTCAATCAATCGAAGCCAGCAAACATGTTGGGTTGGGGAAGCACCAAGCCAGTGGCGCCAAAGCCGAGCATCTTGCCCGAGCTGGAGACGCCCGCGACGCGCGAGGAATTCGAAACGCTGATCAACAAGAAGTACCACCTGCTGCTCGACCTCGAGGGCGACGCGGGATGGACGCGCGTTCCATTCACTCACGATGGCCTGAACGACATTGAGCTCTTTGAGCGCAAGTCTAAGGAGTTCCCCCTCTGGGACATTGTCAAGGTTCGCACGACCATCAAGGCCCCCCTCCAGGTACACCCCCACGCGCCTCTTCGCCATAGAGCGACCTCGCTACCTCTGCCGCCTGCCATCGAACTTGGAAGCCAACGAATCGCTCGCTCTTCAGAAATTGTGGGAGATGATCAACTGCCACGATGTGGAGCAGGTCAAGGCCTGGCAGCCTGACCTTCAGGGCGAGAGGCACGTCGAAGGTTCTCTTCGCTTCTCTTGCGTCAAATCTTTAAAAGATTTGCCAGCTGTGTGCGTGCGTGTGCGTCGTCTGTGGAATCTCTTCGCTGACCTTGCTGCTGCTGCGTGCGCACAGATGTGGGCGAAGATATTCGTGTGGATTACATGACCGTCAACTGTCCCTTCCCTGTCACCAACCGCGCCTTCTGCCTCGTGCGAGCCAACAAGTCGCAGGACGACGGCGCTCAGATCCATATTTCCTGCTCCATCAACCACAAGTACCATCACCATCGTCGCACCAGCGCTTTCTCTCTCTCTCTCTCTGTTCTCTCTGTTCTCTCTGTTCTCTCTGTTCTCTCTTGCCTCCCTCGCTTCCTCTTCCATCACTTGGATGATGTGCTCATCGGCGCACGCTGCAGGGACTGCCCCGAGGACAAAAATTTTGTTCGAGCTGTGTCCATCGTCTCTGGGTGGATCCTCAGACCCATCCCCGGTACGCATCTGCCTTACCGATCGTGCCTCAGTGAGTCTTGCGTGTGTGTGTGTGTATCATTTCACGATTGCTGATCATGTCCAATGCGTACCGTGCACATGTGAACCTGCACGAATGTAGGTAAGGAAAACGAGTTCAGCTGCGTCAGAATCATTCAGGCAGACTCCAAGGGCATGATCCCTTCGTTCCTCGTCAATATGGTACGCGCTTGCTCGTGTTCATGAGCGTGTATGGCCAGCGATGGGCTGTCCTCTGTCCGTACTATGTGGCTGACTCTTCTTCTCTCCAGTTCAAAACGAAGGCGGGCCAAGCCGTGGCTCTGGTGAAGTCGCACGCCACCAAGAAATAGGCTGCTTTGCTACCAAACACAGTCTGAGCCCAGACTACAGCAACAAAACCATCAAGCCAACACACCACGAGACACACATACAGAGTCTGCTTTGTTTCTGTACATGACCAAGAGAGAATAACCATCGCCATCATCACCACCACAAGATCGCAGATGGGGTTCATCTCGGAGAGGAACTACTCTATGTGCACACCGCTAGCGAACAACATCATTGTTGTTGATGTTTTTTCATATGAACAGAGACGTCGCTGACGCTCAGTAGTGGCCAGGGGGGTACTGGCCGGGCTGCAGGCCGCTGGGGGGATAGCCGTAGCTCGGGGAGGGAGCATAGCCGGCCGGCGAAGGCGGGTAGCCCTGGCCCGGGGCGGGCGGGTAGCCGCCCTGAGGGTAGCCCATGGTGGGCGTTGCCGCGGGGTAGCTGGGGTAGGCCTGCGCGGGGGGCGGCTGGTAGTGGGGCACCTGGTAGACGCCGGCAGCGACGACCTCCCACTTCTCCCAGGGACCGGAGGCGTCGCGGTTGGCCACCACGGTGTGGTTCTGCTCGGCGCACACGTACTTGCCGTGGTGCGAGCGAAGCGCGGTCTGCAAGGCAAACGTCCACACAGTGTCGCATGAGTTCGTCGCCCCGCGTGACAAGGTGCTCTTTCATCATCATCAGCAGCAGCAGACGAGATATGTGAGGGGAGGGGCGCTTACGTGAGAGCCTACGTGGCAGCTGTTGTCGACGTGGAAGTGCTCCCACTCGCCGGGAGAGGAACGGTCGGCGATCAGCCTGCCCGACGGCTGGTACGTGGGATGAGAGTTGGGTTAAGGACGAGAGCGGACGTAAAGAGTAACGATGGTGGCAACGTTACCTCTGCGCAAAGGTACTTGCCGTGGGCCGACTGGAAGGTGGCCTTGCCATTGGAGGTGCGCATGGTCCACGTCTCCCACTCCTTGCAATCGGACCTGTCGGCGACGACCTTGCCCGACGGCTCGGCGCAGAGGAACTTGCCGTGGTGTGACTTGAGGTGCACCTTGCTCTCTGCAAAAGGGGAGGTAATCGGAGTTAGCCTACTACACCCAATGGGGCGACACTAGGGCTTTCCAGGTCGTGTACCAGAGGAGTGGTGGTGGTGGTGATGGTGCTGCTGCTCCTGGTGATGGTGCTGAGGCGGCTGCTGGTGATGGTGGTGCGAGCCGGCGGGGATGACCTGCCACTGCTCCCAGGGACCAGAGGCGTCGCGGTTGGCCACCACAGTGTGGTTCTGCTCGGCGCACACGTACTTGCCGTGGTGCGCGCGGAGAGCGGTCTGCACACAGAGCAGTGTCGCATGAGTACTTTGTCTCGAGCGCCAAGGCGAATGGCGCTTAGGAGCGAGGTCGAAAGAGAGAGAGAGAGAGGAGAGCGCTTACGTGCGAGCCGCTGTTGACGTGGAAGTGCTCCCACTCGCCGGGAGAGGAACGGTCGGCGATCAGCCTACCCGACGGCTGTTGCGAGGAAGGGGAAGAGGAGGATCACGAGTGTCAGCGCCAACGCCAGCCCCGACATCACCCAACACACGCGCTACCTTTTTGGCTCCGAGAAACAAACCGAAAAAGACACGACGAAAGGCGACGACACAGAGGTGGGGGGTGTGTGGTACCTCGGCGCAGAGGTACTTGCCGTGAGCCGACTGGAAGGTGGCCTTGCCGTTGGAGGTGCGCATGGTCCACGTCTCCCACTCAGCGCAGTCGGACCTGTCGGCGACGACCTTGCCCGACGGCTCGGCGCAGAGGTACTTGCCGTGGTGCGACTTGAGGTGCACCTTGCTCTCTGTTGTTGGCCCACCCACAACCAACCGTGAGATTAGAAATAACGTCCCTCACCGGTCTCCCTTCTTCTTCGTGAGCGCACAAGCCGTGAGGCGACGCGTACCGGTGGTGACCTGCACGTGGCCGTGGTGGTGGTGAGGGAACATGTTGGTGGTGATGAGGGGTCGATAGTAAACAGACAAACGGCAGAACTGGCCCCTTTTGTCTCCCAACTGTGTCGGGGCAATGACGTCGGATTGGCTGATGCGGTATCAATTTCAAGCTTTCAAAATACTCCTAGCCCGAAACATCAAGAGCCATTTCTATGCAAACGAAATCTCAATGAAACGAAATTTTACCAAAACGAAATTTGATTTTCAGAATTTATTTGGCAAATAGCGGGACAGTTTTTCTTCTCTGTGCGTCACTCGGCAGATTGGCGGTGAGGTTGGTCCTTCCACCGCGTGATGAGGTACTGGCCGAGCGCGCTCGTGGGCTCTGACGTTCGCGCAAGATGCGCGAGCTTCGCGCGGCGCTCGCGTTCCCACTCCTCTCCCTGTGTGGATACACACATCAGCGATGCCCCAAGCCACAGCGAGACCATCAGTCGTCGAGTGATGCAAGTCCGCACAGGGCTCGTCACGCGGGATGGAGGCTGGGTGGGTTAAGCGTACCTCTCGCTTGTCTCTCAAGCTTCGTTTCCTGTCCGCCTCTCGGTCGTCCTCCCACTCCTCAATCACGGTGGTGATCTCCCGCTCGACGTCCTCGCTGCTGCTCGGATGGGTGGGCCGATCCGGGCCTCGGTCCACCAGCGCGAGGTTGTCTCGCACCAGCTCGAGCTGCAGCTTCTTTTTGGCCTGGGCCAAGATGAGCCTCTGCTGCTCCGTCAGCTCTCGCCCTGTACGATGTCACGCGCATGGACCCCACCAAAAGAGTCAGAGCTGTGTACGTGTGTGGGTGCGTGCGAGAGGCCGAAGCCGGAGAAGGGCAGGATCAGGCCACTGTACCCAGGACCGGTGATCGCGGGGAGGTGATTGGCGAGCGCTTCAGCAGTTCGGAGATGGGAATGGGCTGTTTCATATCACTGCACGCGCATCGGATTGGATTGTGAGACTCCAACGCGCTCGTTGCTGACGTGCATACTAGAGCGAAACAAACAGACAAAGCAGGCTCTGACGTACGCTAGTCCCCTCATGGGTGATCTGCATTGCCGGTGGAGCAAGTGACATATGCGGTGAGAAGATGAGGTGAGGTGAGAATGCGCCAATAACCAAAGCTCGAAGCATAGCGCATCGCGGCGAGGGAGTACCCATCGAATCGCGGTGAGACCTCGTCCACTGAGTTCTTGCGCTTGTGTGATATGTCCGCCAGCTGAGGCAGAGGCGCCATCGGACCAGAGTGGGCTCCTGCTGTGCAGAGAACATCATTGGTCACCGTTCAGCCACACGGATCATCGCGCGAGGAACGGCGGCGGCACGAGCGGACCACGAACCAGAGTTGCCGAGCGGGTTACGAGGCGAGTTGCCGTTGCGCGGAGAGGTCGTGGGCGGCGGGAAGGAGGAGAGCAGGCCGGAGTTGAGGTTTAGCGTGCCGGGCGGCGAGAACGTCTCGCGCTTGATGCCCAGCCGCGTGACGTCGCGATCCGGGTTGGAGCCGCCGAGGTTCACGTTCAGCCGCGAGGCCGCACTGGCCACCACCGCTGCCGCCGACGGGTCGCCCGATGACGACGACTTGTTGCGGCGGTGGAACACACGCCCGGTCTTCTCCTTCTCTTTCTCTTTCTCCTTCTCTCTGTCCTTGCGCAGGATGTCAATGTCGGAGCTACCCAGGCTCTTCTTGTGCTTGCGCTGGAAGAGGCCCACGCCGCCGTGGAGACTGTCCTTGGCGGCCTCCTCTTCCTTGGTCTTCTTCTTCTGTTCTTCCTTCTCCTTCTTGCGCTTGTCCTTCTCCTCCTTCTCCTTGTCTCGCTTGCGGCCGCCGCTGAGCTCCAGGTCCAGCTCCTCCTCCTTGAAGAAGTCCTCAGCTGTGCCTTTCTTCTTCTTGCCGCTCCACATGCTCGCGCTCACTATGCCGCACTCTGCACACACCACAAACGCACACCGAGAGAGGAGGGCGGTGAGCGTGGGGCCTAGTTCACGCGCAGGGATACGGAAATACTCACAATTCATTTATTTTAAAAAATAAAATAAAAATATAGAGCTAACCACAACAATAAATCTGCTAGTATTGTGAAAAAAAAATTTGCCATCGATAATAAATGCTACCCTCTTTAGGGAAAATGAATTAAAAAGGAAGCAAAGAGCGAAGGCGATGGATTTTGGCAGATGAAGGAGATAACGAAAGCGATGGGGAGGAAGGTACATTTTTCACGACTGAGAAGTGGGTCTTTTGCTCCTTCCGACCTTGGGTCAGGACTGCCTTGTAAGTAAGGTTGTGAATCGATTTTTTCTTCCCTTGTGCGGATCTCCTATCCTTCGTTCCTTTTCGTGTTGTTGGTAGAGCTGTCTGTTCCCGCCAACCCCCGTCGTCGTAAGCTGCATTCTCGAGACTCCGCGGTGGGGATCTCGCCGCACTCCAGAACGCACCCTTTACATGCCTGACGTCAGCAGTCCCCTTCGCCAGCAAAACCCAACGCTATCCTGATCCGATCAACGTGTGCCGAGGGGGATCGTCTGGCTTCTGTGGGAAACTCATGAAGGCTCGGTGTAGCTCGTGATCAAGAGCCATGGCACAGCATCGTACGGAGAGGTCACAAAGATCAGACTCGCACACCACACTACACACACAAGCAAACACGTAAGGTAGGGCGTCCCCACTGCACGAGCGCGAGCAGGCGTACAAACACGCACACTGCACGCTCACTGACCGTCGCGTCCAGGAATGAGACGCGCAACTCAGAGAACTATCGGAGGAGGCGTGAACCGCGCAGGGAGAGGCTTGTGCGCTCGGCTTGCGCCCTCATCTAGTCATCTCTTTGAGTCCCACGTGTGCGGCCAGCCGGCGCTCTTGAGCAGCAGGGTGCGCCTAGCTATCCTCTTCTCTCTGCTTGGCGTGACGTGTGGTCTCCATTCCCTGCTAGCGCTCATGAGCGGATGCATGGGACGCAGTTGTACGGCGAATTAGTCGAAGAGCCCATGTGGCGAAAGGTCGATGTGAAGGCCAAAGGTATGACCTCCAACGTTGGCCTCGGGTCTGATGGACTCCCCAGGGAACGAGATACTGAAGCTAGGTCGATGTGGACACTAACACACTGGCGGTGGCAGGCAAGGGAATGAAGACGGTGATCAAGGCCGACAAGCACGAGATAACGCTGGACGAGCCCAAGAGCGTGGGCGGCACCGACGCCGGCCCGAGTCCCTTCCACGCCGTACTGGGCGCTCTCGCTGGCTGCGAGCAGGCCACGGGTAAGTGGCAACCTTCCCTGCCTCGTACTCTCCGAAATGTCTCACGTGGCGGTGGCTGTGATGGTGGTGGACAGTTCACTACCTGATCAAGAACAAGGCGTGCAATCTCGACATCGAAAAGATCTATTTTGAAGTGGAGGGTCACTACGGTGCGTGCAGTTAGGACAGCGGAGAGTGGTGTGTGTGTGTGTGTGTGTGTGCGTGTGTGCGTGTGTGCGTGAGCGAGCTGTGTCTGGTTGTGCTAATCCATCGTGTGCGCAATCGTGTCCAGATGCGCGTGGGATCATGGGTATTGGCGACATTACGCCGGGCTTCCAGAAGGTGAAGCTCATTGCCCGTGTGAAGACGTCCGCTTCGCAGGTGCGTGGCCTACTCTTGCACATGTGCGCTTGAGGTGCACTTCTCGACGTCTCCTATCTCTAACGCGAGCGTGTGCTCTGTCCCAGGCTGAGATAGACGAACTGGCGCACAAGGTGCAGAGGCACAATCCTGTGGCTTCGCTGTTCAAGTCCGCCAACGTCCCGCTCGAGATGGAGTGGAAGAAGCTCGAAAAGGAGGACAAGGAGTGATAGTTGCTCGACCTTTCGAGGGTGTGCACGACGCAAGATGTGAGAAGTGGTGGTCTGCGTCTTGTACACGAGAACCACCAAATGAAACAAGCTGTGCGTGCTGAACACGCTCCAAGCCCTCACGAAACTCATGACCACTGGCTCGGGCCATAACAAATTGAGCTGCCGGGTCGAGAGGTCAGCCCATTTTCCCAATGAGCTGAGAGGAGCACAAAATCGGCCAAAACGCTCGTTTTTGTAAACAGGCCGGCCAATCACAACAAAACCCTGGGACCAGCATAAAAGGTGCCCGCTGAGCATGCGTTGATCTCACAAACAACTCTCTCACATCCGAACCTTGTCAACCACTCCGTACAACTCACCAACACCATCAGCATGTCGTCTACCTCCACCAACGTCAGCAACTCGAGCCTGGCCGGCAAGGTGGTCCTCGTGACCGGCAGCTCTCGCGGCCTCGGCGCCGCCATTGCCAAGCGCTTCGCCGCTGCCGGTGCCACCGTGGCCGTCAACTACGCCAAGGTACTGAGCGACTCCACATCTCTGCAGTGGCACCGAAGTGCATCATCTAACGCAGATACACGACGGCTTGTGCGCGACAACACCTCTTGTAACCACTGGTGCAGAGGGCCGATGCAGCAATAGCGGTGGTGGAAGAGATCATCATGGCCGGAGGCCAAGCTCACGCCTTCCAGGCAGACGTCTCTGTGCGCAGCCAGGTGCTTGCGCTCGTCGACTCAGTGGTCGACAAGTGGGGCCGCCTGGACGTGTTGGTCAACAACTCGGCGATCAGCGGCAAAGCAGGCCCGATCGACGAGCTCACAGAGGAGGAGGTCGATCAGTTGATAGCAACCAACTACAAGAGCGTCATCTGGGGAATCCAGGCGGCGTCCAAGGTGCTCCCCTCAGGCGGCTCGATCATCAACGTCTCGAGCATCTCCTCTCGTGTGTGCGGTCCGGTACGTCCAATCCCGTCCCCTTCGCTGTAACGTGCGCTAAAGTGGACGCCACACAGAACTTTGCGGCCTATTCGGCGTCGAAGGCGGCCGTGAACGCCCTCTCCAACACTGCCGCACGGGAGCTCGGCCCAAGGGGCATCCGCGTCAACATCATCTCGCCCGGCTTTATCCGTACGCTTGCTCGCCTTTTGTCCAAGTCAGCGTAGACGTGTCTCCGCATGACTCACACAAACACACCACACAGCGACCGACATGAGCGCCGCCGCCTCGCCAGAGATGCGCAAGGTTATTCAAGAGCAGACACCGCTCGAGAGGCGCTTCGGCACGCCCGAGGAAGTAGCCAAAGTGGCTGTTTTCCTGGCCACCAGCGAGGCCAGCTGGGTCACCGGTCAGAACATCGAGCTTGCCGGTGGCTTTTGACCTCTGCTCGGCCCTGTGTTTGCGTTGAGGGAGTCTCATGGATGCGGCTGGTTGAAGGTCACACGAGCTCCCTTGAATAATAACCTTAGTTTGTTGCATGCCGATGTTGCACTGTCACTCACGAGATTGCACACGTGATTGCACACTTGTGCTATTGCCACACCCCCCCTCCCCGAAAGAGTGTTTCTTTGTTTGTCACGCACACGCACACTCACACAAGATGAAGCGCCGAATCGACTGTCGTGACGATCACAATGCTGTGGTAGTACCAACGCGGCCGTTGAAGCGCAAACGATCACTGGGCGTTGGGTTCGCCCTGTTTGATGTCCTGCCACCTGAAATGATCGCTGTCGTCGTCAACAAACTGACGCGTAAAGATGCACTCTCTTTTCGCGCTACCTCGAGAAGGAACAGCGCTGCCTTTCTGGCCCACTATCAGCATCTCGACCGGTGCGTGTGTGGTGACGGCGAACAAAGTTGCGAGGATCATTTGGGAGCATGGGCACATGTACCATACATTGCCACACGCATCGATCTCGTGTCCGTTGCGTCGAAGAAGGCCTTGGATGTCTTCCACTCGGACGCGGTGCGTAGGAATTGGATCATGCGTTCGTGGCTCAATCGGGCGTTCTCTTCCTACACGCCCCATACACACAACGTCCGGCGCGCCTACGAACTGCCCAAGCGCCCGGCAATCGTCTTGGCCATGCACGACCCGAAGCAGGCAGTCGTCAAGTGCTGGGATGCTCGCATGTGGACGATGAATGCAAGCAGCGCGTGCGCCGAGGTATTTACGGCCAAGTCCACGCGCGGTCGCCAGATGAGAAAGAACGCTCTCGTCATCGACGGCAAGATCATTCCGGCCACCGTGCTCGACTCCTCTGTCAATTCATGGCAATCGATCCATGGGCCAGAGACGGGCGTGTATTTTTACCAAGTTCTACGCGAACCGACAAACAAGACCAGGCTGCATTGTCGGAGCTGGGTGGACGACAACGACGACAACGTCGTGGGTGATGTTAGAGATCTCCCTACCACAGGTTACTCCACCAAGACCCTGGTGGTGTATGATGTGACTAGCAAGCAAATCGTTCTGGTGCACACAGCGGAGGCCGAGACACACAAGACCCTGCGCACCGGTTACATGGTCGTTGAACTACCGCCGGTTCTGCAGACTATGAGCAGGTCTCAGGCCAACGCCTTTGTTAAGCAAGTGCACGACACGATCGTGCGCGCCGAGGTGGGAAAGATGAAAGAGCGGGTGTTGGCCGACGAGGGTGAGACGGCTACGTCCAGATGCTTTCTCACCCTCGTTTCGGGGGAACGTGTCCAACGAACCACTCTGATCACCACGAGCAAGACGCCCGACGGCATTCGCGTGACGACAGCTTCCGCGCCACCGTCGTTTCGCGTGGCCCTGACACGGCAGTCCAAGGCAGACGTGGACTTCAGGATCAACTTACAACGGAGGCACATATCGAGCGCGATGAAGGCGATCGTCAACCGCGAATCTGCCGACCGCAAGCGAGTAGCGTGCATGGCGATCACGAGAGCCAATGAGTCGATCGATGCACTCCCTCCACGCGACAGTGTCCAAATGGCCCGCATGACAGCCGAGATGATCGAGCACATGATCCAGCCTGATGTGGAGGACGATCGATCGCATCACAACCACCACCAGGTCATTAGGGTATGCAACACCAAGGACAGCATGACCTCATGGTGGGACGAGTTGTGCCTATACTTGTCTGATCGATGGTCTAAAAAATAGTTAATAGATACATTTTTAAATGGAATATTCTGATTGGTTCTTACGCCAAAAACGCCAAAATAACCCAAAATATTCAACTTTTAAAGTGTCGTGCAGAGGTGTCGACGATTGCGGGACGCTCGGCGGCGGTGGGCGGTGTGGCCGTCGCTCATCCGCAGCTGCACGCCCAGATCCAGGCCACCTTTGCCGCGCTCGCCGCCCGGGCCACCGACCCCACAGCCTGAGAGCCCGTCGGCGACTTCAATCAACACACAAATATTCAGCATCTTCTTGCAACTTTTCCGTGCCGTAATAGGGATACTTGGGACCCCGAAAACTCTAATTTTTTTTAATCAGAGTAGCTGCAGAACAGCCTTGCCCAAGGGGGCACCAACAATACTGCGGCTGAGCTGTGGCCCTTGTTCGGCGTTGGGGTCGGGGTCGGGGTAGTGGGGCAAGCGTACACGGTGACAAACACGAAATTGTAGGTTATTATTGGCTCCCATGGAGGGCTCTCTGAAACGAACCAGAAGTCACCTTGCCAGTACTTTACCCTGGACGGGTCACTACAAATACAGCATTTCTTTAGTTCAACAATCCTTAACTCTGCTCCCCTCCCCTCCAACAAACAACGTACCATCTGAAGTCAATCCTGGATTGCCGACTGCTGCCATTGGAGAAGGAGAGCGTGAAGCCATCCCATACTGAGTCTAGCTTGGACATCTGCACTGTAATCTGGCTACCACAGTCATTGTAGGACCCACTGTCCATCTGCTTCTGACACATGGCAGGCTTCATGTCCCAATTCATTGTGCAGAGCAAGTAGTCCTCTGCAACATTGCCACAGACTTTGTAGTAGTAGGTTTGTCCTTGAGTGTCCTCGACAGACAGCACCTTCCCGCCAGTCTTCACAATCAGCGGGGTGAGGTCATAATCCGAGTTGCCCACCTTGCCCTTACAGTCGCTTTGGCTCACGACCACAAGGACCATCAAGGACAGCACTGCAAGTGTCACTGCAACACGCATAGAAACACGTTGCATCCTTCAGTTCTGTCTGCTGGCTCTCTCCTGCGGCCTCCTTTGCTGGTTGACGAGTTGGTGGCAATGCCCCGGGGAAAAACGAAAGTGAAGACAACAAGTGGCCTAAATTTTGTCTTGAAAATTTCCCCAAATGCAATTTAATTGGTATGCCAGCATGGGGACCCGTAATTTGCAAGTTTCACTTCACAATGGTAACCAAGATACATGGTATGACTGGAATGTGAGCAGGACTTCCATTATCACACACGTACAACGCACAACGGAGGAAATGTCGATTGTCTCCATTGGCGCAACCAATATCATACAGGCTGTTGTGTGAGGAGCATGACAAGTCACCACGCCTGGTGGGTGAGTGGGGGCACACCTTAAGATGTCCAACAAAGAAAAACTGTGGAAACACAAGGTTTTTTGCATATAATCATGAAAACAGGTTGAGATTTAATCAAATTGCTCAACAAAAGCAGCCTTCTCCACACTGAATCTATCCAAGCAGATGGAACCAATTGGCTCATCTTCCCCTCACCCCATCATCATGGCAGTTGCACCATTTCAATGCTGCAAGCAAATTCAGTGACCACAGCTTCACACTCACAGTGGAGGAGCTGTTTGTGCACCCCACTACTGAAGGACCAGGGTAGACAACAATTTGTGCCTACTGGCCACCTCTTGTTTCTGCATGACAGGCAGAAGGAGTGCTTTGCTAGCCATGGGGTAACACCAGCAGTGGTAAGTTGTTGCCCCTTTCCCTCTGTGGCAACAACTTACCACCAACAGTTGCTTGACTGTTTAGGCAGGAGGTGGGAGAGATGAATAAATATTCTGCTATGGTCAGAAGTTTTCCTACCAATGAGGTGGTCAGGCCTAGTAAAACATCCAGTGCACATATCCTCCAGTAAACTTACATTGCCCCGTGGGAAAATCAGAATAATTGTGGTGGCCCAGTGGGAAAATAGCCCAAAATGCACATTATTACTGTATTCAAAGTTATGGGACAAGGGAAAAGGAGTTTCTTGCTACATTGTCACCCATGGAGCATGTGGCCCAGTGGTCTAGCAGAGCACCTAGTTATGGATTTTTTGCTCTTGGCCAATGATGTCCCCACTGGCTTGTTGGGGATCCCAGGATTTTGGTGATGGCTAAAGTGCCATAACCTTGGACAGGTGTCCACACTTGAAATTAAAATATGTGTAGACAAAGATATACCATAGGGCTGTGTATTGCATGACTTAGTGCAAATTAAAGAAAGATTATTTTCTTTTGACATTGTAGTGATGCAAATTCCTCAATCCACACTTCACCCTATCCTCTAAGACAGGATGCCCTTGCTGAGCCCAAAAGGGGGGGGGCAAATCTCTTTGGTAAGCAAGGGCAAGCGAAACCTGTCTTGCCCCCCCCCCCTTTTGGGCGAAGTGCATTCCTAAAGCCCGTGAAAATGTGTGCGTCCCCTCGCCTCGGCCCATACGCAGGTTTGTAAACGGCCAGCCAATTGCCGATGTTGCACCGCCACTCAAAGTCTGTGATTGCACACGAATTCCATGTCACGCACAGCGTACAACGCACGACCGCGACCTCGCCCATGCCCTCAAACTCATTGCTCAGTGTGAAGACTACTGCATTGCAGGTGCGTGGCCTACACTGCACATGTGCGTGCTTGAGGTGCACTACTCTACGTCGCCAATCTCTACTCAACGTGCTCTGTCCCAGGCTGAGATAGATGAACTGGCGCGCAAGGTGCATAGGCACAACCACATGGCTTTGCTGTTCAAGTCTGCCAACGTCCCGCTTGATATGGAGTGGAAGAAGCTCGAAAAGAGTGATCTTTGCAAGAACGGTGTGCCCCATGCTTTCATGTGAGAGAATAACAAGCGTGCCCATCGGCTCGGCCCATTGGCAGCAAATAGCAAATTGAGCTGCGCTGGCCAGGGCCTCCATGACCACTAGCCAAAGTGCCTTGTTATCGGCGCAGGAGAAATGAGGGATTGTCTCTATTGGCTGGCGCGATGAAATCGTAAAAGCTCAGTTTCCCCTGGGGACAGCATAAAAAGCTCCCAAACTGTGGGGCACTGATTGAACTACTTACTTCACTCACCCCAAGCTCGTCAGCCCCCGTACAGCTCACCAACACCATCAACATGTCCTCCAACAACGTGAACAACTCGAGCCTGGTCGGCAAGGTGGTCCTCGTGACCGGCAGCTCTCGCGGCATCGGCGCCGCCATTGCCAAGCGCTTCGCCGCTGCCGGTGCCACCGTGGCCGTCAACTACGCCA
>CDFA01024850.1:9789-40071 GCA_000826305.1 Acanthamoeba healyi | reverse complement strand
TTGCTTGGGTTGGTGACCTCAAGGGTGACAACTTGTTGTTGTTGCACACTCTTGGAGATGAACGTTCGCACGCATCATGCAGCCTTGAAGACAAAGCGTACGGCGATGCTGGTGCTGGCGCTGTGCGCCGCTGCTTTTCTCCTCCTCCTCTTCACCGGTGCACCGCGCGGTAGACCCGCACGACCCGAGGGCCTCCTCGCTTCTGGAGGGTCCCTCCCCTCGGGGATGACGGAGGGCTGGGACGTCCTGCGCGACGTCATGCACAAGAGCGCAGACGACATCCACTACTCGCGGCCGACCGACGACCCCAAGGTGTGCATGATGGTGCGGACCTACACCAAGCAGCTGGCCGCGCTGCCCACCTTCCTCCTCAGCGCTGCGGCGTCGGGCCTCGGCGTGGACAACTTCCGCGTGTTCCTCGTCGTGACCGACCCCGACTACGACAGCGTGTCGGCCAAGGTGTCCGCTATCGCCACCACC
Source organism: Acanthamoeba healyi (assembly GCA_000826305.1). Lineage (NCBI taxonomy): Eukaryota > Discosea > Longamoebia > Acanthamoebidae > Acanthamoeba > Acanthamoeba healyi. The sequence goes on along the minus strand of CDFA01024850.1, from coordinate 39,591 downwards.
ATCTCGTTCCTCGTCGGCAGCGAGGACTTTGCCACGGTGCTGCCCGTGCCGTTCGTGCAGGCCGCGGAGCCCGACTACGGCTACGCGCAGACCGACGCTGCGCTGCGCGAGCACTTCTACAACGCGAGCTCGCAGGCCAGGGGCCAGCCGCAGACGTGCGACTACCTGATCGTGACCAACGGCGACAACTACTACGCGCGCGGCTTTGGCCACGACCTCGTGAAGATGACGACGCCCGACAGCAGCAACAAGAACAACCGACAGGACCTCGTCATGTTCGACTGGGTCACGCACTACGCGCACGAGCCCTCGGCCATCGACGAGCCCGAGATGTGGACCGACGGCAGCGGCCGACCGCTCCAGGCGCAGCCCCGGGTGTCGTACATCGACCTGGGCGCGTGCATGTGGCGTCTGCGGTTCCTCAAGGACAACCAGCTCTACTACGCCAACGCGCAGGGCAAGTGGACGAACGAGGCCGACGGGTACATGGTGGTGAAGGCCACTCGAGTGCCTGACTGTTCATGGAAGATCCTGCGCAAGACCTTGTTGGTGCATCAGTAAACACACACAACACACACGCACACGCAGTGAGAGGGAGAGCCAAGAGAGAGGGAGGTGCATTCTCGCGCGTCGCATCTATGTACTACAACCCACTCGTCGCGAGCTGTCCCTCCGTCTCTCCTCGTTGGATGCCTGATGCTGCATGCATGCTTGCTGACCGGGTCTAGAAGCGGGCGGGAGCGTCTTAGCTGACCTTCCAGCCGGAGCAGTTGAGGCAGACGTGCTGCCGCAGCTTGGGCTGGCCGCACGCACGGCAGTCCTCGATGTGCGTGATGTTGCGGCGCTCCTTGCCCGGGGCATGCCTCCTCTTGCGCGAACGCGAGATGGAGACCTTCTTCTTGGGCACTGCGCACGTGATGAGTCCGCCGGCGTCGCCCGCTCCGCTGATGGCGCCCGGGCTCGGCAGGAAGACGTCGCCAACCGTACGCCCGATCGACGAGCTGGTATGAGCATGTGTGCAAAGCGGCCGCAGCACAGAGAGAACCAAAGGATCAGCAAAAGGGAAAGCAGAGTCGCTGTACCGGGGACAGGCCATGAAAAGAGAGCTCAAGAAGCTCAAACAAAATCATTACATAATTTCCAGCAGGGGGGGGGACGCCGGAGCAATTTGCCAGCTGAGGCCGATGCGACTAGAAGTTTGGGGAAGAAGGAGAAGGGATGGAGCGCAGTACCCGACGGCAGCGGGCAGATTCCCAACGGGCAATCGGGGCGCGGTCAAGCGGCCGAGGCTTGCAAATCGCTGCATCTTTGAACCAAATAATAAACCCTAAAATATTTTATTGCTTTCCTTTCCCTTTTTCCTTTTTATCATTCAAGACCGTTAATTTGCCAAAACACATCTCTCCGTAAGATCCGATTGTTGAGCTGGACATTCAGCCTTTACATCCTTCGTAATATCATGAGCGCCACCATGCGTACGTCTTCTTCTTCCTCTTCTTCTTCGTGCCATCAATTCCGCATCTCGATTTTTCCGCGATTTCATGCATTTATTATATATATATATATATTAAAAAAGTTAAACCTTGCCTTGCGCTTGCATGTGGGCGGCGCGCGAGCTCTCTCTCTCGCGCGCGAGTCATAACGGCAACCCCCCACCGTCATCTGTTGTGCGTGCTCGAGCAGGCCCTTGGGCCAACACTCGCGATGCGTATCGCAGCGCCTGCTACACGTTCCAGAGTGTGCGCGAGGAGAGGATGATCCAGAAGTTCTACTGCTCGGCTGCCGTCCTGCCCTACGCCGTGATCAAGCCGTCCTCGCCGTCGGCGGGCACGTTCGGCGACCACCACGATCAGCTCCTCCGGTGGATGACAGACACGCCCGGCGATGCCGGTGAGGCCTTGGACGATGACGACGTCGTACGCACCAAGGTGGTGTTCCTGCTCGGCGGGGAGGTGAGGCGTGACAAGCGCGCCCCCGCACGCAGCGTGGACGACCAGGACACCAGCTCGGACCTGTTCTGGTCCGACTTTGGCGGCAAGCGAGAGGCGCACGACAAGAGCTTCGTGCAGACCGCCTTTCGCGAGTTCAACGAAGAGACGGCTGGCCTGTTTGCTAGTACCCACCTCACCACCTCACCTCACGTTCCACCTCGCTTCGTGCGTGAGCGCGCGTGTGCGTGCGCGCTCTGGCTCTAATGGCGCTCCTCCGCATCAGGTCATTCGGCTAGCATCCTCGATCAGATGCACTCGCTCAAGTCGCTCAAGGTCTGGCACGGAGCGGGCTTTTCAGTCCTGTTCCTCGTGGAGGTGCCCTACCTGCCCAATGCCTCCTCACAGTTCTACGAGCTCTTCACACACCGCGTCGCCGCGGTTCGCGCCGAAGTCGAGGCCAAGCTGGAGTTGGTACCAACGCCTCGATGACCTTCCCGCGAGGCATCCAAGTTCGTGATCTCACGCTTTGTGCTATGTGCGTCCGTGTACCTCTATCTCCTCTCTCTCTCTCTCTCTCTGTGTGTGTGTGGTGTGTGTGCGTGTGCAGAGTCGTCGAGGAGAGGTCGTCGCGGTGTCGAAAGAGCTCATGGGCACGATGAACAAGTGCGCTGTGCGGTGGGTGCCCAAGGAGGACTTTATTCGTCTCTTCACCGTGCATCAAGGCGATAAGAGCACGCCGTGCTGCCTCACCTTCATCGAATGGACCACACAACCCGCTCCTCCAACGCCCCATCAGGCCACGACACCTTCGCCCGAGCCGTCGGCGTTCACGATGCAGATCTACCCCTACTTCCTGGGGTACTTCAACAACTTCCGCCTGCGGCAAGCGATCGCCAATCTGCACGACACTCCACCAGCCCGCCCTCGATCACAACCCCAGACCCCTGCGCCGGCGGAGGTCAGCTGGCGGCAGGAGATGGAGGCGGCGGAGCGTGAGCAGGAGAAGGCGATGGCGGTGGTGAGCGAGGAGGAGGCGGAGCTGCTGAAGAAGCTGGCGGATGAGGAAGCGGAGCTGTTAAAAAAGATGGAAGAGGAACAAGAGCAGAAGCACGATCCCGCGAGCGCCGCGAGCTGGTGGTGGTGAGCTCGTACCGCACATCCAACAGCCGCCCATAAACCAGAGAGCAATGTTTAAATTCCTCATTTATTTACCGTGCAGAGGTAGTAGAATGTAAATATTTGACATATGTAAAGGAAACGCTGAATTAAAAAACATTTGCCAACAATAAAAAAGCGACGCAGAGGCAAAAAGATGGAAGACGGAGACGCGATGAGGGCGATGATGGCAGCGGCGATGGCGGCTGCCGGAGCGGGTGCTGGCGGTGGAGCGGACACGTTTCCAGTGAAGACCAAGCAGTGGGTGCAGGTGGTGGGCGGACACTCGACCGATTTCGTGCTGTGCCTCTTTGCCAACTGCGTGCTCGTCATCGCCACCCAACTCGGCAAGATCGGCACCATGGTTCGCTCATGCCCCCCCCCCCTCTCACCCCTTCATCGCCTCTTCTTGTTCACTGGCCACGCCACGACCAGATCCGCATCAGCAAGGACGAGGCCACGTCGTCGACCGAGGAAGGGGAGACGACCTTCACCGTCGATACGCTCCTAGGCAAGAGGTACAGCTACAGCTACAGCAGCAGCAGCAGTGCGCACCTGCGCGATGAATGCCTGGAGTGTGCGCGCGTGTCGTGTGTGTGTGTGTGCATGTTGGTGCTGGACCTCGCTGCATGTGTGCGTGGTGATGCTGGCTGCTGACTGGACTCGACTGTCGCTGCAGGGACGACCCAGCGCTGGTGGTGTGCGGGCGACAGATCGTGGAGGACATCTCCCAGTTCTCCACACGACCGCTCCTGCTCTGCATCGCACTCCAGGACAACAGGCACGCTCGCACGCCCACTCCCCCATCCTCTTCCATATGCAGGCGAGCGAGCAAGCAAGCAAGCGTGATCGTCCATGCAGCATCTGCTCCAGTGTGTGGCTTGTGACTCACGATCCGTGTCGTGTCGTGCTTGGGTTGTTGCTGTGTGGTGAACATGTGTTCAGTCGTGCGACGATCAGGGAGGTGGTGGAAGCGATCAAAGCGAACAGGCTGTGGGGCCAGAAGACAGAGATGGCTGCGTGACGCTGCTGCCGTTGGTGATGGCGCCATAAGCTAAACGATGAGTGCATTCACTACCGTCACTGAGAATCGGTAAGGCGTGGTGCATCGCGTGGCAGTTTGGGATGCGGCGGGACGCTGGGCTGGGTCGTGTGTGCGTGTGTCGTGTGTCGTGTGCGTGCTCCTATGTCTGGGCGACGGTGTGTTGTTTGTGATAGCCGCTGCCCATGACGGCGTAGAAGTCAAGCGTGCCGCTCCGCTCACGCTCCGCGACAGCCGACTCGGCGGTGTTGGACCCTCCTTCCTCCTCCTCGGCCTTTGTCGTGCTGTCCACCACCGCTACCACCTCGACAGCGTGAAGATCCTTCTTGCTCGTCTCTCCCTTGCCCTTCTTCCAGAACAGCAGCCTCGAGCCGCCCTTGTTCCTCTTCTCCGCTTCCTTCCCTGTCTTGCCCTTCTTGTCCTTCTTCGCCTGATCGCTCCTCTCGGGCTCGATCGTGCCCTGGCGCAGCGTCTCGCCATGCAGCTCGGCCTCCGCGGCCAACGCCTCGCGCTCGAGGGCGCGCTCGAGTTCGTGGCCGCGGGTCACGCCGATGCTGCGCCGCTGGGCGCGCACGCTGCTGCTCCGCCCACCGACCCACCCGGCGGCCAAAGTCGTCGACTTGGACGACGACAGGCTGGTGGGGGACGGACATGAGGAGAGTGAGAATGAGGAGGAAGAGGAGGTGACAGAAGAAGGAGCCGAGAAAGGCGAGGGCAGAGCGCCCGAGGAGGATTCGCGAGATGAGATGAGGGAAGACGAAGATGTCGCAGAAAATGAAGAGCGACAAGATGACGACGGCGACGAAGTGGTGGAGGTTGCGGTGGAGGCTCCTCCTGAGTCGGAGGAGCCCAACAACGCCTGCTCTCGCGAACGCTGCCGGAAGGAGGAGTAGTAGGCGTCGTCCACCTCGATGCTCACCGCCCTGTTCGCCTTCTCCCGCTCCAGCTCGTAGCGGGTGGCGGCGTCAAGCGACTTGCGCCAGCGGCCGTAGCCCGTTCGCTTGAGCCTTCGTTTGAGCTGCTCCTTCCGTTCGTCTCGCTGCACCCATCCGTCATCCTCGTCGCTGTCCTCATCGCCTCTGTCTCCCTCCACCTCTCCTGGTCGTCCCTTGCCCTGAAGCTCACCCCACGACAACATCTTTGTGCTTCTCTGCGCGACGAGCAAGGGAACTGAACTTGCCCCGCGTCATTGCGCCATCGTGATCCTATTCACACCACCAATGGCCGTGCGGATCGCGATAGCCTCGTGTGGGCGACGTGACGAACAATGAGTGTTGCACGTCAACAAACGTAAAGAGAGCTGACATGAGAGCTGCAATCGATCAACACGCTTGCCCATCCCTTCCAATTGTGTGCACATGAAGAACGCCAAGTTCGTGTTGTGCCAGGTGTAGGCCTACGTGCCACCTCTGACTTGCAGGAGACAGCTTACGACGTGAGCATGACCTCCAAGCTCTCTCGTAAACGCTGCTGAGCCTCACCACTTGTGTAGCTCCACGCTACTAACGGGTTGGAAGTATACTGGATGCATACAGGATGAGGAAGGGCGGTGAGGGCCATAGCGCATGCATACAGGATGAGGAAGGGCCAGGGTAAGGAGACGACGTACGTGGGTAGAACGAGACTTTGCCGTTGCGCCAGCATGTGGTGAGGAGGGCTCCCCGCGGGAAGCGGTTCGCAAAGGCGATGATGTCGGGCTTCTTCCCCTCCTTTGGCCCTCGGATGAACCCCCTGCAGCAGCAGCAGCAGCCATTGCACGCACGTAGAAGCAGAAGAGAGAGTTAGTTACCATGAACGCCGATCTGGATGGCAGGTTGTAGCGGATGAGGATCAGGGGGAGCCAATTGACCTGGGCGTAAGCTGGAGGAAGGGCTGGAGACGGGTGGCAAAGAGCGCGATGACTTCGGTGCCCTCCTGGTCGCCGGAGAAGGTGACGGCTAGTCGCTCTCCGGTTCGATCCCACTCCAACGACTTGATGGGCCCACCCACCCTCCGATCGCCGGCCAACGGGTACGTCACTTGGTAGGGACCCACGGCTTCACACCGCACGTACTCTGCGTCTGTAGTTGTGGTGCCTTGCGTCAGACAACGTCGCTAGACGAGCATGCAAGTCTCGCATGCATGATCGGTCTCCGTCACACCCGAATCGAGCGCGGCACGATCGATGAGGGTACGTACCGATGTGTGGCGGCTCCTTCCCGAAGCGAATGGCGTGGATGGTGCTTTCGCCCACTTCAGAGACGAGCAGGTATCGCCCATCCGCACTCCACGCTGCGGCCTGCACGAAACAAGAGAGTCCACGTCGCGACGTGAGTAAGAAATGAAGATCAAGCCCACTCCACGATCAGTAAAGCGTTCAGGAGGACCGTGGGCATGGTACCTGACAGGGCTTTGAGAAGTTCCACTTCTGAGAGCGCCACGTCTTGGTCTCGAAGATGAGGAACAGTGACGAACTGCGATGGGGTGGATATGAGACCGTGGCCATAGCGCAGGCGCATGGCCAGAGACTTTCAGAGACGGGATGCATGCATGTAACAATGTTGGTACGTACGTGGTGGCAGCGAAGAGGTAGTGACCGTTCGGGGACCACTTGACCAGATGAATGCCTGGACCGCCCCAGCGGGCGAGGGGAGTGCCCACGCCCAGCACACGGTCCCAAATGATGACCGACGAGTTGTAAGGTGAGGCCGAAGCGAGGAACCTGTACATCGGATGGCATGAGAGTGACTGTGAGTGGAGCGAACAAGATCGCAGCGTGAGGAGGGGGGGGGGTGAGAATCGTACTGGCCATCGGGGCTCCACGATATGGAGGTCACGGGTCCGTGCCCGCTGTGTTGAAGGAATGCTGCAGTGGCCGTGTGCTTCTCAGTCGCCAATGCATAGAACGAGCTGCGTTTCATTGGCCCAAGACACGTTAGCCAAACGTCCAATTGCATAAGTTGATTGTGCTATGGTGTGGGTGGGTGTGGGAGTATGTGTTGTAAGGAGTTCGCTGCTGGAAGAAGCAAGGGAATACCTGATGCCAGATGAATCTCGACCTGTGGGCAGAGGCACACGCCAAATGAGCACGCCGGACCTGATGAAAATAGACGATCAACATCGCAATGGCCTAGAGGTCGGGGGCAAAAAGGGCGGAACAGTCCGAGAAGGAGGAGGAGGAGGAGGAGGGGCGCTTACGCGCAGCCAACTGCTAGAACGGCGCCAGCTAGTGGTTGCCATTCGATCGACGTGATTCCCTTCTGCTGCTCGTGCTTCAAGCAAATGGGACTCCACTCTGCGTGCCACCCGTGGGGCGAAGAGGTCAGGCCCCGTAAGGACACACAACGTACAATCGGAAGTCGATGGTGATGAGAGAGAGTAGGTACGCTGGGTGACCAGGTCGTAGATGTTGATCGTGTCGTCGGCCCCGGCCACTGCAAATATCTGCTTGTATCGGTGCCACGCAAGCGCTTTGACCGGCCGGTCGGCTGAACGGCCATGAACATGAACAGCACAAAGCGTGAGAGGTCAGCAAGCCTGTTCGCACTACGGCATTGACGGGGTGGGAGCTGGAGTTGACGATATGTTTACCCTCTTGCTGGCTTGGCTTGAGCAGGGGGATGTCCAGACTGTTGAGCCCTTGCGTCTCGAACCTCTTGCGCTTCAGGGTGCTGCCCCAAGGGAACAGGCGCGAGAGGAGACCGTCGTCGGGGAGTGCGGTCGTGGTGGTCTGCCTGAGCACGGCCTTCCTCTCCTTCTCGGTCTGGTGAACCAGAGGGATGACGATGTTCGGGTACTTGACGCCCTGTGTACGACACGAGCACGAGTGTTGGAAGAGGGGATAGCCACGCCGTCGCGTCGCGTCGCACTCGCCATCACGTTGTGTCGAGGACTCAACAGACCCAAGCCCAAGGAAGAGTGGTTACCTCTGCGCTGATGTAACGGGTCAGGCTCTCGCTGTCATCTGGTCCCTTCATGGTCACTGGTAATCACCAGCACGCGTGGAGGTGAGCTCAACTGATGCGCGTGACAGCGTGTGTGTTTACGAGTGTGTGCGCGCGCGTGGTGTGTGGTGGCGCTGACGCACGTAAGTCGCTGTTGAGCTCGCACAGGGTGAGCTCTCCCTCTGGCAACGCTTCCTGTGGGGGCTCGGGCGGGATCAGCTGCTGCACTGCACTCTCGCGACACAGGGCATGCGTGAGACCACGAAACGACCAACGACGCCCAAGCGCCTCCCACAAGCGAACGAACGAACGGGGTCACACACAACCCACACACCCACACACACACCTTTGAAGTTGATGGGGTAGGCGTCGGGGTTCATGTGCTGGGCCTTCTCGTAGACCTGCCGCAGCGGCACGGGCTTGTTGTCGATGAGGATCGAGATGGGGGTGCGATTGGGAAACGTCGGATAGAGCGCAGCGAGAATGGGCTCCGCCCTGCGCAGGGCGCTCTGGTCCAGCGTGAGCTTGATGACGAACCTGCCGTCGGTGACGCGCACTATCTTCTCGCCCTGAGGGGCGGGTGCGGTCTCGGCGGCGTCAGCGGCGTGCGCAGCAGTCGAGGAGCTGCTGCTGCTGGCGGCCGCCACGATTTTGGGTTCCTCCCTCTCCTCATCCTCGGTAATGAGGCGCATGGGACGCTTGTCGGTGGCCTTCCTCGTAGACCGTAGCTGCGATGCGCGAGGAGCACCGAGGCTCGGCGTCGTCGCCACTCTGCCCTCCGATGCGGCCCTCATCTCTACTCACGATTTGTTGCGAAATGAAGGGAGAGCGATTGTGATTGGCGCCAAAACGAAAACCAAAGAATAATAATTAAAATTCGAAATAAACGTGGCTGTGGTGCTGGCAGCTTCCTTGCACATAACGATGGAAGTTGCAGCACATGGACCACATGCAGTTGTTTGTGTGTCAGATTACAAGTTTTAATTGCCTGAGTAGCACCCAGTCCTGCATTTGTAGACAATATATCAATAATGTCTAGGAGTGGAGCTGTACACCACAAAGATGATACAGATACCCAAGGGGCACAGTGTGTCCACACCGCAACCGTGAGGCTTTCTCAACTTGCCAACCAACGGAAAACTCAAAACGAATGCTTGCCTGGTTTTTCGCCGGATCGGGACTGTACACCGAAAAGCTGGGCTACCGCAAAAACAATCTTGCAATTATCAGAATCTGCGCACCCATCGCTGGCAACCATCGGTCTGCCATCCGTCTTCCCTTCCGCCTTCACTCCCGCGCCCGCTCTGCATTTCACACCCCGCGCATTGCGAGATCATGTCGTTCCCGAGCGAAAAGTTCAACCTGGAGCAAATCCGTCAGATCTCTGAGGGCGATCACGAATTCGAAGATGACCTCATGGAATCCTACAAGTCCGAGCTTGCCGACCTGATCGAAAAAATCGAGCCCGAACTTAAGCTGGGCCAGAACCACGCCGACTGCGTGCGACTCGCGCACGACATTAAGGGATCGAGTGCCAACGTGGGCGCCGAGGGCGTGCGAGAGGTGGGTAAGGTCATGGAGGAGCTGGCTCGCGACGGCAGGTACGCCGAGGTCCTCGAACTCCTCCCCAGCGTGCGGGCAGAGTTCGACGAGTTCTGCCTTGTCTGGGACGACTACAAGCGAACCTGGTGATGTGTGGAGAGACCAGCCGGAAGGAAAGATTTCACACCTACGACGACGACGAGGGAAGAGGAGGAATGCGAGGCGAGCAAGAGGGTGGAGGAAACACGAGCCAGCCGCGGCTCCGTGTGGGCGAGATCGTTCGTGTGGACGAAGCGAACGAATGAAGGCCCAAAGGTTGTATTTCTTTTTCTACACGTTTTTTTGACATCATCTCTCTTTTTAAAAATTTTATTTTTTTAATGCACACATCACCATCTTTCATCTTTCGTGTGCCGCCCATCTACGGAGCTGGTGGTCAACATGGACCTTCACATCTTCACCCACAAGCGGTGAGCTTCTGTGCGAGCTCCTCCCACAACAGTTGTGTGCTGTCGTGTGTGCGGCGTGGCACCATTTTTGAGTTTTTTTTGGGTTGGGCTCTCTTTTCGCTCTGCTTGCCGCGCATTTGCTGCCACTTTCCCCCACCCGCGACTCCACGCTGATGCCGGTCCGATGGTAACACGACTAGCGTCACACCGGCGGTCTGGTTTGTGTGCTTCTGTGTTTGCGTGTTATGTTCGCTGGTGTGCAGCTCCGGTTGGGGGAACACGACGCAGGAGAGATCAGTCCTTGGACTTCTTGTAGATGACCTCTTCTTTGCCATCGATCTTGGCGGCATGTCGCGCGGCCACGAACAAGAAGTCGGACAGACGGTTGAGGTATCGACCCACGGCCGGGCTGGCCTGCCCGTCCTTCACCAGCGGCGTCACCAGCCTGCAGTCACGCACACGCACACGCACAATCAGCATCAGCGGAGCACCACAGCACAGCTGGTCCGAGTAGCGGCGCACCTCTCGGCCCGGCGGCAGACCGACCGACAGACGTGCAGGTGAGAAGAGGCCAGGCCTCCGGACTGAACGAAGGGTCGTGAGGAATGAACGTTCGCGTGCAGAGATGGTGAGGCTGCGTGTAGTCATCAGATGAACACGATCGCTGGACGTACCGGAAGTATAAAGTTCTTGAGCGGCGGTAGCTCGGCGTCCAGTTCATCAATCCACTTCTCCAGGGAGGTGACGTGAGAGTCCGAAAACTCGGTGCGACCTGCATCAGCGATTCAGGTCCACGGAGGTGAGGTCCGTGTTCGCATGATCGGCTACTGGTTGGTGAGAGGTGTGTACTGAGACGAGCATCAGCGTCCGCCGTGTTTCTGGGAGTAGCCACGTTGGCTCCAATGTCGAGCAACAGCGACTGTATCTGTAGCCGAAGTAGTGAGTGCGTGGAACGGCCTCCCGAACAACGATGGTAGGGAGAGTACCATCTGTAGCTTTTCATCGAGACCGTTCTTGCTCTGCTCACAATACTCGCGAGCAAGCCTGGACGACATTTGTGAAAGGTTGTCCAGCACTCAGTACATGCATTCGGCACAACCGGTTAAAGCGAGTGGAGACAAGGGTACCCAACGAAGGAGTTGAGTTCATCGGTGGTGCCTAGTGCGTGGAATATGGCGTCTTCCTTCGCCCTGCGCTCCTGATCACACGCAATACGCACCACGCACAATGCATGACGTCATACGCAGTTAGGAACATTGTAGCACAAGACTCGCATAGCGCAAAGGGGCGGGTGAGGGTACGCCGGTGAAGAGGGAGGACTCTCCCTTATCGCCAGTCTTGGTGTAGATCTTCACCCCGCGCCGTGCCTCCCCTGCCCACGCACGCGTGGAGAGCACCTGAGCACCTCCGGGGGGGGGTGTACTTGGTGAGCAGACGAGCTAAGGCAAAGGGAAGAATGACCAACTCCTGGCCGATGGTACCAGTTCGCAGCTGGGGCGCAGAGGCTGCGCAAAGAGGCTGACCGTGGACGTGCGCACGACTCGCTTCATCTTTGTTTTTTCACACACGCGAACAAAAGAAAAGAAAAGCTTGCCCCAAAAAAAAAACTTATCATCCGGTCGAATGTCGTGACACCGCCATAATTGCGACCATCCCTTTGTCTAGGACCAACGAGACCGCTTTGTTCATCATGAGTTCACTCACCGGCAAAGGAGGGTGAAGCTTACTCACCGGCGACGAAGGAGGGTGTAAGTACGCCAGCGAGTCATCGGCCTGTCGGCGAGCAGCAATTTTTGAGCCGAATTCTGGGATTCTCGGTTGCTTCTCGCTTCTCCCGAAAGTTCTGCCACACGGTGATTTTTTCGCGCTAGGCTAACCTGTCTCCGCACGAGTGTGTCCGCAAACGTTGAGGCTGGGCATTGACCGGCTCTGGCGACACTTTGTGGACGCAGCATCCCGAACAGCTGAAAGCTGTTCTGTCTGTCTATTTTTTCTTTTCAATTTTTTGCGCAACCCCGCAACGCGCCGCTTTGCCGTCTGTGGTGCTGGACGGCACACATCCAAACAACCTCCAGCCTGCACACATCAAGTCACACATCGCCTTCAATCGCGTAGAGAGAAATTAAAGAATGGCCCTCAAGAGGATCAACAAAGAGTTGCAGGATCTTCAACGCGATCCGCCCACAAACTGCAGCGCTGGCCCCGTGGGCGACGACCTCTTCCACTGGACGGCTACCATCATGGGACCGCCTGACAGCCCGTACCAGGGTGGCGTCTTCTTCCTGAACATTCACTTCCCCACAGACTATGTACGTTGCATCATCTTTTCTTTGTATCCTTCTAGCGCCGCCTTGCCTCACGAGTAATGTTGATCTCTCATCTTTTCCCTCTCGCCTCTATTCGCATCACGTCGCACAGCCCTTCAAGCCTCCCAAAGTAAACTTCACAACCAAGATCTATCACCCCAACGTCAATGGCAACGGTAGCATCTGTCTCGACATCCTGAAGGACCAATGGAGCCCTGCTCTCACCATTTCGAAGGTCCTGCTCTCCATCTGCTCTCTGCTTACCGATCCCAACCCAGGTAACTTCCCCGCCTCGCCATTACGTGCCGCAGCATCATTTTCGCTGAAAAATCGAAGCATTAATTCGATTGACGTGAGTTGGCCAACAACCGGACCCGCTGACTCGTTTCTATCTTACAGATGATCCTCTTGTGCCCGAGATTGCCCACATCTACAAGACCGATAGGTCGAGGTATGAGAACACTGCTCGGGAATGGACTCGCAAGTACGCCATGTAAGCTACTCTCTTTCCGAAGTTGTAGATCAAGTGCGGCGTTACCTCTCCTCTCGTTACCATCCCTGCTCTCTCTATCTATGGGGAATCCCGATTCCGATCACGCGCATTGTCAGCGGGAGTGATCGTGTCGAATCTTATTCCAGACACCAATACACGTTCCTTCCTTGTCGCCTACACGTTTTCCGCTACGCTAACACGCGCTTGTTTCGGACAAGATGAGTCTTTACTGGTTGTTGCTGTACTCTTATTACAAGGGCGGTGAGCGACGTGGCGGCCACACTCCTTCAGAAGAAGCTCTGCTGTCCGAACGGGTTCTGGCCTGTTGCGCATCATCGTGAGCGTGAGCACATGCAGCACCAAGACCGGGCGCGATCGCCATCATACCTTGAGGGGCAGACGATGGGAGCTGCTGACCTGCACTTGGGAAGTACGCGGGGTAGGTCTGCATCTGCGCCAGCGTCTTCTTCGCCTCGGGCTGCTGCTGCGGCTGTGGTACGCAACAACAACACCGCGCTCGTCATCACAAAGGAAGAGCAGGAGAAGACCCCAATCCACCCCGACGGTCCGCCGTACCACAGGTGGAGAGAGCGATTGCAGCTGCGCGCCCTTGGGGAGCTGCTGCGCCACGAGACTCGCGAATGCGTCCGTGTTGGTCTGCTGCTGCTGGGGCTGAGCCTGGGTCGACTGGAAGGACGATGAACCGTAGAGGCTGGGGCTCTGGGGAGCAGCAACCTGCCCAAAGGGTGTGAAGCCGCCAGACAACTGGAGGGCAAGCACCTCAGTAAGTACCAGAAGACGAGGATGGAGTAGGAGAGGCGACGAGAGGGGTACCGGTGCGTGCTGGCCGGACCAGGTCTGGGCAGACTGCGGCGACTGAGAGGCCAGAGATTGCTGGTACAGCTGCTGCTGTTGGAACTGCTGCTGCTGCATCTGTGGCGACTGCGGGTACTGCAGGGGCGAGCCCGGTACGGCGCCGAGAGTAGCCGCCGAAGACGATCCGTAGGGCTGAGGCGTGGCAAAGACCGCGGGAGTCGCCCCCTGCTGGGCGTACTGCATCGCGGGGAAGCCGCCCGACGAAAGCGGAGGCTGCATCGCCTTTTGCTGCTGCTGCAGGAGCTGCTGTTGGAGCTGTTGCTGTTGTTGTTGCTGCTGCTGCTGTTGTTGCTGGATCTGCTGCTGCAGCTGTTGCTGTTGCTGCTGCAGTTGCAGTTGCTGTTGTTGGAGCTGCTGCTGCTGTTGAGCAAAGTAAGCGGCGTGAGGGTTCTGCTGAGGAGGAGCTGCGGCGACCGAGGAGCCAGTAGAGCCGGGCGGGGCCGGCGATGAGCCGTAGGCGCTCGGGGCGGCTCCGAAGGCGGTCCAGTTCTGAGGTTGCGTGACGGACGAGCCCGAACCGAGAGCCGCCGGAGAGAACGAGCCGGACAGGGGCGGCTGCTGCGCTTGCGCCTGAGTGGCGAAGAAGGATCCCTGAGGCTGCTGGGACTGCTGAGGCTGCCTGGCGGCCACGGCAAAGGACGAGCCAACGGCAGCGGGCTGGGCCGCGAACGATGGCTGCTGCTGCTGCTGCGCTTGGGGCTGACCATAGGCGAATTGCTGCTGCTGGGCCAGCGGCTGCTGTCCCTGAGACGCGCCCATCCCGCCGTAGAAAGCAGGGGCGAAGCTTCCGGACCCCTGGTTGCTGATGGACAGGTTCTGCATGCCCATCGTCGGATCCGCGTGGTGGCCAGGCGCAGTGTTCGTCGAATCGAGCGTTGGTACACCTAAAAGAAGAGGAGATGAGNTGAGCGACGAACAGGCGAGAGCCCGGATTGGGGGGGGGAGAGAGAGTACGAGGTCTACGCTGCTCCTTGGGCTGCTGCTGCTGCTGTTGCTGTTGACGCTGGCCGGTGTACTTGTTCATCCGGTGCGGGTCCGACAATCGCAGGGCGGCATCGGAGATCGAATAGTCGCACTTGCGAAGGATCTTGATGGCGTCTTCGGTGGAGAGGCCTACAAACATCTCCTTCAGCTGCTCGGCCTTGTCCTGTCACGACCACATAGCACGTCAAAAGCGGCACCCAACGCGCGCAAAGTTTACGGATTGGAAAGAGAGAGAGAGGACTGACCTTCACATCAGGAGGGGTCTGGCCCGGCGTGGTCTGCGCCTTCCTAGGCTTGCTCCGGGGAACGGGAGACTTGTGCGGTTTGGCTGTGAGAGGAAAGAGGAGTTGAGCCAAGAGCCACACGTAAGACGAGGGATAGATCACAACGATTGAACATCTAACTACCTTCCCTGTCGGTGTTGTACGTGATGGACATGTTCTCCTGGCTCGCCGAGAGCCATTCCTGCGGCAGAGGCTCCGGCCTCGGAATGTCGTCATCTTCATCAGAGTCTGGGGCACGCGGCGACACATGTGTTAGTTGACCATCGGCACAGTAGCCACACCAGACAGGCGAGATCATGCTCACCTTTTCGGCCCGGCCTCGGAGAGTTTCTGCATGCACGCGAGGGACAGGGCGAGACAAACGCCAACAAGGTCAGTCGATGCCGGACGATGTATTCGTTCAGTGCAGCTGGATCGGCGGTACGTACACTCCGCCTCGCTTGGCGTAAGACGGGGATGTAGTCCTTCCGCCTCGGTACTCATCGCCCTTTGACTGTGCAGCAACAGCACGGGGAGTGGAGGAGGAGAGGCTCAAGGTCAGTTTGGCCAATCACGCGCGGTCTAACCACCAGAGAGAATACGGACCTCAAAGTCGTCACCGCTAAAGCCGTCCTCGCGAGAACGAGTGGCACGCCTGCCAGCTGAGGGGCGAGAGAGAAGACAGAGAGTCAATCACCGATCACTTCACAGTGAAGGGAAAGAAGAGGACGCATCGTACCTTCGCTGCCCATCGAATCGGTATATTTGCCACGGTTGTGCTTGGCCTTTTCCCTCTCTTCGGCAAGGCGCTCAGGATCGTTCAAGAGTTCGATGATGGCACGCGACCTCTCCCGAACTGCAACACGCCACAGCGCACATCAGCACATCGCGCTCGAGTGCTGCACGCGATCACGCTGGCGTTCGTGGCGCGTTACCGCTTTGGCCCACGTCGTTGTCGCTCGAGTCGATGTGTTGGTAGGTGGTCAACGTTTGGATGTTGGGCAGGTGCTGGCGGGCGTCCACGATGACCTGCTTGGACCCGTTCTTGATCAAGTAGTCCAGAACCAGCAAGGCCTGCAGAATGCGATCACACACGCACACACACACATCGATCGATCGAGTTAGCCCACGCCCAAGGCGCTCACACCACAGCGGCCGCGACATGTTTGCTTGTTTTGTCTGCGCAGACGACGGCGCACGCACCTTGTAGATGTGCCGCCAGTTCTTGCCGTGGTCGTTGAGTCGCTTCCATATCTTCTCCATGATGATGCCGAAGCTCGAGCTGCACGTGGTGGCGCGTCGCGAGAGGTCACACACAGACACACGAGGAGGATGGCGCGTGAGTGGTAGCCGCCTGCGGACAGCACTCGCGAGAGGAGAGGAAGGAGCACTAGTGGAAGCTGCAGCGGGCCAGCTCCTGGAGCTGCTGGCCAGTGGGTCCCCAGCTCTTGTTGGAGGTGGCCTCCCTGATCTTGATCTTGATCGCGGGCGTGCCAGTCACCGCGTCCTTGCTGTTGTTCCGTGTCAGCGATGGTGGGCGGGGGAAAGATGGAACAAGTTTGAAACATGAATGATTTGACGACAATGCACCCGAGCCAGCGCCAAGGTAGTGAAAAAAAGAGAGCGGGGAGTACCTCTTCTGCATCCCCTTTGCTAGCTTGTCCTTGATGGCCGACATGACGGATCAGAGAGTCGTTTCAAGAGGAAGATCTGATCGATTTTTTGCTTCTTCGGAAGGTCTTCTTACGACGTGTTTCGATTCAAACGCTCCCTCTCTCTTTTTTTTTTGGGAGCGAGGGCCAAAATCAAATCGAATCCTTGCTTCCGATGTTGATGCGCGACACTCTGCGACGGCGAGTTGGGTTGCGCGGCGAAAGCGGGCCGTGTGCGACCGTGAGAGCAAAAAATCGCGGTCGGTCCATTTCCGAAATTCCGCTTCCGCAGCTGACGTCATCATTTCTCAAATATTCTACGTCAATTAATAAACGGAGACGGACAGGCAAGAAGAGAGCAGGTGTTGGAAGGCTGGCCTTTGGGCCCAATCGCGGGACAAAGAGAGGGTGAGGGCGGCAGGAACGACACACACACGAACAAGAAGCCGAGAGAGAGAGAGAGCGAGTCAAATAGAGATGGAGACGCGGGAGGGGGAGGAAGGGTCGTCTCTCGCGCCGAATGGAAAGGAACCGCTGCGGCGAGGAGGGGGAGGACACAAGAGCGGCTCCATGTATGAACCCATGAACGCCGGCGCTAGGAGACGCAAGAGGATGGCCCGCTTCGCAGGGCCAAACGGCAGCGGCGGCGGCAGTGGCGCGTTGCGCAGGCCGGCGGACCCCACCATGCTGGTCGAGCGAAGCAAGTCCGAGGGGGCGATGGTGCACAGTCACGGCTACCTGGTGGTGCGCGAGGGCGGCCGCGTCGAACGAGCGCCGGTCGAGCCCTGCGAAGACGACATCGTCGTTGGCGCCACGACCACCGCCACCGCCATCACCACACCCGAGGACGAGTCATCACCGACGCTCGATGGCAGGAGGACTCACCACCAGCGTCCCCACCACCAGAAGCCCCCCGCCCTCGCCTCGACGCTCTCCAACCTCGACAAGCTCAGGCAGTCGGCCATGAACTACTTTGATTTTCAGCCGACCCCAATTCTCGGGTCGACGCAATCTCTGCATCGTGGCCCGCTGGTGGGGCATCGATCGGCATCGGCCCTGCCGTCCGTATCGTCTCCGGCAGCGGCGGTGGCGGCCGCGGCCAAAGGCGGGCAGCTGCGTCTTTCTCACCTGCGCGCAGGGACCCCCTCGCCCCCGCCCCCGCCCCAGTCCTGCCTCTCGCCTCGTTCGCTCGCGGTCTACGAGCGCGAGGATGACATGCATCTGCCCGAGACCAATCTCTACGCGGCGGCCATCACCAGCTCATCATCGCTCGACCTCAGCTCAGACGATTCTGAAGACGAAGACGATGATGGAGAAGGCGAGGACGAGGGCAAGGCGGGAAGCGGAGGAGGTGCTGCTCGACCAACGTCGATAGAGCGCGAGGCGAGGGGAGACGGATACGAGCTCGATGATTTGCTCGAGCTCGACGACTCGACCACGGCAGCCGCCCTCGTCGCCCCCACTGGCCGACACCAACAGCAGCAGCAGCACGAGGTGGTCGTCTTCGAGGAGGGCGAGCTGGGGGGCTACGACACGGGGGGAGACAGCGAGTCTCGATTCACGACGGACGACGAATCGTCGGATGATGATGACGGGGAAGAGGGCAGCAACGATGAAGACGACTACGAGACGCCCGACGAGGAGGACGAGGAGTGGGACACGTCGGAGGAGGAGGAGATGGAGCGCACGCTCAGGAGCATCGATCGAGGGGACCTGGGGCGCAGCTCGGACAGCATATGGAACCAGCGCTTCCAGGGTCTGGTGCGTCTCAGAGACGACGAGAACAAGTACCAGCAGCTGGCCTACCTCGCACACGACTTCCAACACGCCGCCGAAGTCTATGGCCGTACGCTCTCCCTCTTCACGCCTCTCTCTCTCTTGTGCAGCTCGTTCGTGATCAGCTGCGCGGGCCATCGGCGCTGACCGCACGATGCATGCGTGCGCGACACGTGCAGGGATCATCATCAGCGAGCGTTATCTTCAGGTGGAGCAGAAGACCATCAAGCCGCTCGACATCGGCGGCATCGCCGGCGGAGAGAAGTTCATCGTGCAGAGCATCCTGTACGCCTCTTTCTCTCTCTGTGTGTGCTCGCTGTGCGTCTACTCTCTAATCACGAGTCCCTATTGGACGTGGGCGTTCTCTGCAGCTTCAAGTACGCGCTCGACACCGAGCTCGCTCCTGGCACGTGGATGTATGGCGGCGACTTCCCCGACGACTCCGCGGCCATGAAGGCCGCTGGTACGTCGCCATCGCCCTCCTTCTCTCGCCTCCCTCCTCTTGCTTGTGGTGGCGTGTGAGCTCTTGTCTCTCCGTCCGTTCGTTCGTCTCTCATCAAGTGATTGTCGTGATGTACGCCGTTATAGGACACGAGCTGCGTTCTCTGGCACGCATTGAAGATTCGGCCCACGCTCGAGCGGAAGGCCTCATGTTGCCCCTGGGTACACCCCCGTTCCCACTCACCTCACTCAGCGCGTGTCCACGAAGCCAAGAGTGTGCAACCCTCGCTCTTGCTTTCTTGAGCTCGCTTTCTGAATCGTGCTCTCCTCTCATCTTCAACAAACAGAGACGGTCGTCGACTATCGAGGATTCCGATTGTTGGCGTGCTCCGTTCTCCCCATTTCACATCAGACCATCTGTTACGGGTGAGCTCTTTCTCCCTCCTTCTATGATCCCCTGCGAGCACCAACCGCTCATCATCCTACTACTAGGTCGCACGATGGCGGCAGGACTGTTCACACGACTTACCCGCTGTTCAATCGCAAATTCAAAGGTACAGTAGCTGCTGATCGTCACTCCTTGGGCGTCTAGAAGATCGATTCTTACGCCTCGAGCTTTGAACGTTTACAGCCGTCTTCTCTCGGCTGAACCTCAAGGGCCATCGCGTGCGCAACAGGTTCCTCTACGGACCCGGTGACATCGAAGGTACGCAAAACCGTGTTCGTCGCTTTGAGGTCTCACTGTGCTGACCTATTGTTTGCGTAAACCCTGCGCTGTGCACGCACGCCCTGCAAACAGGCCATTGGGGAGCCGATGGTAAGCTCTACCTCCTCGACTTCAGCCGAGTCTACCCTCCAGAGGACATTCTCCACGTTCGACGCTATTTTCCTTCTGTGCCAAGCCGAGGCCTGTTCTACCGCATGCTCCGACCCGGTACCACTTCTTCGGTTTGCTTGTTTACTACCGCTTTGCGCTGATCCATACTTATCATTCCACGCGCTCTCTCTTTCTCTGTGTGTCGCGTACTTGATCATCCGGTGGCAGAGTTGGTCGGATCCTATTCCGTCCCGCTGTGCAGTGATGCATGCAGTCGATGGATCGCGGCCGATAAGAACGCACACATTCACAACCTCGAGGTACCGATCATGATCATGATGCACTGTGTCTGTGGTTGTCCGGCGCTTTCGTTATGCATAACGCAAACGTGGATCAATCTAGGTGGCCGATGCCACGCGATGGTTGTTGGACAAGGTGGTTCCCGACCTTGCGCTCGAGCTGACCTTCCGATGCATCAAGATCAAGCCCGATGAGGTGCGCGACATTGCGTGGTTGCATGTACGACAGTGCACTGAACCTCTCCTCTATGGTCACTCTCTAGTTCGCCTTCTCCGAGGGACAAGGGATAAGCGTAAGTCAGCTACATCAGCACATGCAGCACATCCTTCATCGCATGCACACCTGTGGCGTCAACATGCGGTACACTTCCCCATTCCGTGTTTGCTCGTCGCTCGTGATCTCAACTCTTCAATCAACGCTGTGTAGATATCTGGGCCTGCTGCGAAGTAAATTCCTCGAGACTGCTCGTAACTATCTGGTC
This sequence comes from Acanthamoeba healyi, assembly GCA_000826305.1. Classification (NCBI taxonomy): domain Eukaryota; phylum Discosea; order Longamoebia; family Acanthamoebidae; genus Acanthamoeba; species Acanthamoeba healyi. The sequence goes on along the minus strand of CDFA01024850.1, from coordinate 19,160 downwards.
GACGGGTCGTCCAAGGAGTCGGCCAGTGCGTCCAACTCTGTGGGCGCCGTTTACTCCAACATCATGTTCACCGAGGTAAGTTGTCCTTCTCCGCGACGCGTCTCCTGGTGCGCGAGCTGATCGACAATCCGTGTGTATGCGCGTAATCAGATGGCGGCTCGCGTGGGTAAGAACTTCATTCGCGCGCTTCTCAGAGAGAAGATGAAGCAGCTGAAGGTGCCCTCAAGCGAGCCCTACCGTCAGCTGGTGCTCAACCTATTCAACCTCTTCTCGGGACAACATCATCTCTCCACCAAGTTCTGGACCGCCACCCAGCCCACGCACCGCATCTTCAACCTCTCCGCGCAGAGAAAGGAGGTACGCGGTCTACCACACGTTCAACAATATCTGCTAGGCGTTTGGTGTTCATCTTCTGAACGTATCGTGTGTGTGCGTGCAGTTGACACAGAGCGTGGGTACCACCATGCAGCGGACGACGGAGGAGGAAGACAGAGGACTCGAATACTACATCTATCAGCAAAGCTTCCGCAATGAGCGGAAACGGAATGCCATGAAGATCGAAAAGCGCAACGGTTTTCGCCGTACGTTGTGCATGATGTTACGTCTCTAGAGTGCGTGTGTGTGTGTGTGCGTGTGCGGTGGTGCATGCGCGTGCGCGTGTGGCCAACAAGAAGGCACTAAACGTGATGTATCCTCAATGCAGAGCGTCCTACGTTGCAGTCAGCGAAGCCTATTATCTCTGGTGACATGAAACGGATCATCGAGGACGCCTTGTCCGATGACTCTGGCGAGCACGTCTATGATCCGGCTTATCAGGACGAAGGAGGAGACGAGGACAGCTTCTACATCGGCCGCCAACACTCAGAGGAGGGTGAAAACGTGAGCGAGGACCCGTCACACTTTATGGACCAGTTCCACGACGAGGAACTGCTCAACGATCTTTTGCCCATGAAGCTTGCCATACGGTACGTGATCTGCCTCCTGTTACAACACGCTGTTATCCTCGTTGCACGCTTGCTGATATGTGTGGGTGCAGGTCCAAGTTTGGCAAGTTTGCGCTGACACCACAGGAGTGGGAGTCACAGGCACGGGACAAACCACTGCTCTACCAAGGTTCACCAACCTCCTTGACATGATGATACTGATCGATCAGCGTTATCGTGGAACGGCCTGCTTATCAAATAACGCCGTCCCAACGTCGCCCAGGTCTGTTCTTCTATCGGCTGTGCGAGATGCTCGGTATCGTCATGTCCAATCAGCCAATGATCTTCCAGGAGCTCAACATCGCCAGTCCGATGAATCCTCTGCCCGCCAAGTTCGAGTTCCTCGACCCGCATCTCTTGGGTACGTTGGTCTCACGTGTGCGGCCCGACATGTGCTTCATCCCCCGCTCTGTCTGACCTCACCTCTCGCAAACCAGATCTGTCGGTTAAGGTGAAGCACATGCACTTGATCGCCTCTTGTGAAGGCATGGCGCTGTTCATGAAGTCAGCCCGTCTAATCGAGACCAAGATCAGCCTTACCGAGGAGGAGCGCAAGAAGTGCGGCCTTCTGCTGACCTTTGCCCGCGAGAAGTTCGAGTTCGCTCTCAAGAGCATCACCGATTCCGTACACACGCTGCTGCACCTCGCCAAGGTGGTCTACTTCCTTGCCTGTTACTCGTCCACTTCGTCCACCAGCGGGTCGGGCAAGGACGGCGGATCGTCGGGCCTCCAAGAGCAGCTCAGGAACAGCCATGGCAACGACTCTCAGCGCAAGGGCGGCGATGGGGGCAAGACCACGTCCAACAAACGCAGCCTGCTCGATGCTTCTCTCAAGTACTACGAGCAGGCCATCAACATCCTCAAGAAGCGCGACAACATGGCTGCGTTGCTTGCCAAGAAGTCCAAAGGTAGCAAGGGTGACCTGCTGGCGGAGAGTATCAACGACAGCTCCAAGACGGTCGGCCAGCGCAAGCGGGAGGACAACGAGCGCAAGGACAAGAAGCAGATCGACGTCAACCAGGACCTGCTGTGCAAGGCGGCGCTCGAAATGCTCACGGTACTCTGTGAGCTGTCCGTCTACGCCTCCATGCATGCGCCCATTTCAACGTCTGGCGGCACCACGATCCCGCGCGAGCGGCGACGCATATGGGGCTCGGCGTGGGATCTTCTGCAGGAGGTACTGATGAAGTACCCGATCAAGCTCAAGCGCGAGTTCGAGATCCACACCGCCAGGCTCATGCGCAGCCACAACTCGGCCTATGCCTCGCAACAGAACGAGTGCAAGCTCTACAACTACCTCAAGGTGGGCCGTCTGGGCGTGGTCATCGCGTCGCTCATGCAGCTCGAAAGCCTGCGGATCATCAAGGAGCGACTGCTGCAGGGTTACTATTATGATCTGCGCGAGAAGGAGCGTGTGGCCCGCGAGCTACGACTGAAACTCGAGAACGAGGAGCGCGAGCGGCTGCGCGTCGAGGAGGCGAGGCGACGCGAGGAGCTGAAGCGCATCGGCGCCACCTTCCACCCACTGCGCCAATCTGTCGATCGCAGTCGCGCCGACGATGTGAGCGACAGCGAACCCGAATCTGCTGCTTTGGCCAGCCACAGCAGCGATCATGCGGAGCGCGAGAACAAGACGCCTAGTGGAGAGATCTCCGCCGACCAGGCAGCTGCGGGAACCGAAGCGAATGAACGATCGTGGGAGGGCGGAGCGACAGGGGTCGTCGACCTGACTTCTCTCTCGCCGACAATGCGACCACGGAAGGAAGAGGGCAAGGAAGAGAGCGAGCACGATGACGAGCCGGAAAGTGGCAGCCGCGGCGGCGGCAGCGGCGGCAGCAGTAGTAGCAGCAGCAGCAAGAGGGCCAAGCTGGGCCTTAGGAAGGGCTGGCGCAAGAGCACGGGCGAAACGACTCATATTAAGGTTTCGAGAGGCATCGATGACTCGCAGGGTGACGCGCAGCCCAGCAAGAAGGACAAGGACAAGGACAAGGAAAAGAAGAAGAGGAAGAAGAAGGAGAAGAAGGAGAAGAAGAAGAAGATGAAACCCAGGAACGAGGAAGCGCTCGCTCAGCTAGGACTCCTGGACAAGAAGTCCAAGAAGAAGAAGATGAAGAGCCTAGACAGGAAGTCGAGCCCCGACGAGTTGAACTCGAAGCAAATGCGCTCCTCGGGCAACGACAAGGCCGGGGAGACAGAGGACGAAGATCGCAGCTGCGGCCTGGATTCATCGCAGGGCGAGGCCACCGACCAGCTCGACGAGTCCTCCACGGCGGGCAAGCTCAGCGGCGAGAGCGAAAGCGACACCAACAGCGGTGGAAGCGGTGGAAGCGAGAGCGAAGGCGGCGTGGTGGTCATCAGCCCCGAAATGCGGGGTCGCATGGGCCTGCTCAAGTCGATCCAGAAGCGACGAGCCGAGAGCAGCGAATCCAAGAAGGCCAAGGTCGACACCGCCGCGCGGCGCAGTCGCGTGCCTCAGAGCAGCGGTAGCGGCAGCGAGGAGAATCAGCGAGTTCCTATCCCCATCTCGCTCTCCTTGGAAGAAGAACGGAGTCGATCCAACTCGGCCGCGGCGTCGTTTCTGCCTTCGTTTGGCAAAGGCCGTAAAGGCACGCCGACGAAGGAGGAGAGCCTCGCCCTCAGTGCGGGCGGCGCTGTCGCTGCCGCGGCCAAGGGCAAGACCGCGCGAGCAAGGTCGCCAACGACCGTCCCGCTGCTGTTCCACACCCCGATCACGTTCCTTGCCTCGTTGGACATCGCCAACGACGTTCGCAGCTTCACGTCGGTATTCAGGGAGAGGGCACGCTGGCGGCTCAAGGACGAAAGCAGCGCCTACCCGTTCCTCTTCTCCACGTTCGACTCGACACTCTACGAATCCGCCAGTGCGCCGTCGCCAGCCGGCCACTCGGCGGCGCACGAGCGGGAGATCGATCGCCGAGAGTGGGAGCGCTTCAAGCCACGGAAGAAGAGCTATCGCGCAGCGGAGAAGTACGTGGGCGAAGAAATCTTCCTCTCGTGGGGCGGGCGCTACCTGGCCGCCAAGAACGATGGATCTGTGTACTTGAGTCAGAGTACGTTCACACGTCGCACGTTGTGTCGCGTGTCTCGAGAGCTGACCTTGATTCGGTTGTACAGCGGCGATGCGAGAGGCCGCTTGGCGCGTGGAGACTTGCCAGACCAAGTCCGAGAGCGAGTCGCTCACCGTGACTCTGCGGAGCGTGTACGGCAAGTACTTGTCCCTCGCCGACACGTCCAAGGTACCACGCGGCCTCACTTGAGTTCCTCTACTGTGGTGCCACGCGTGTCGGCAGAGGCACCAACAATGTGACGCGGGCGAACATGACACAGGGCATGGTGATGGCAAAGTCCGTACGAGCGACCGACGCGATCCATCAGTGGGAGTGGACCGCCGTGCAGGCCGCAGACGTGGCCGATGCCACGTCACTCCGGTCACCCTTGCTCGAAAAATTGTACTCACAGCACTCCTTCGCCTCTGTGTGGCGCTTGTCACTCGAGTGCGTCTGCCCTAACATCTCCCTTCCCACCATCACTCTCGCTTCAGCCTCTGTCCGCTCAACAAGCGCGGCAACATCGTGGCGGCCGCCAAGGACTCAGTGTCCGTCAACAAGGGCGAATGCTGGTCGGTGCGTCTGGCCAACGTGAATCGGATTTACTTGCGGGCCTCGGCGCACGGCAAATACCTTCGGTCTCGCAGCCTTGCGGATTCATCATCGTCATGTACGCGGCTTTCACGACTCATCACGCACCTTCACCCCGTGTGCGTGATGATTTTATTGACGATGTCGCCCGTGCGTGCGTTCACAGCTACGGAATCAAACAGAAGGAACAAGGTGACCACTACCGCGTTCGTGCCGTCGTACATCCACGACGCATGGTGGGTCGAGATGCACCCCACCGACTCGCACAAGCTCGCCCTCCGCTCGCACGAGGGCAACTTCCTCGTCCCGCAGTGGGGCGGCACGGCAAGCAACAAGAACGCCCAGCAGCCGCTGCAGAACGTCGAGCTGGACGCCACGTCGCCAGACCCCTACTACTTCACCGTCGCCCACTATGATCCCTACAACCAGGAGGAGAAGCGACGTCAGGCGCGCATCGAACGAGCTCGCCAGGGACCGCCCAAGGAAGAAGACGGCATTGAGCGGGAGCTCGACACCGAGCTGGCGGTGGTGCTCTATGCCGAGCGAGAGAAGGGCCCCGGCGGCTTCCTCTCGGCCAACGCCCACGGCCAAGTCTACCTCACCTCACTCTCCGCCTCGCCATCATCCTCGTTGGCCACTGCTCCTTCACCATCAGCGTCGCCGTCACAGTCGTCACCGCTCGGCGGTGGGGCCAGAGGTGGCGGCGAGACGGAGAAGCGAGAGGAGGCACTGTGGACGATGCGGTGGTACAGGCCCAAGTGGCCGGCCACGCTCGCCCAGCTCTACGCCGAACTCCACGAGGCCACCGTCCCCGGGCCGGCCATCGCGACGTCGTCTTCGCTGTCGTCCTCGTTGCCGTCCACGGCCTCGGCGTCGTCCTCCACCTCGTCGCCCCACCCGGCCGTCCAGGCGTTATCGGCTTCCCCGCCCAACCCGGGGTCGGCGCCCTTCCCCGCCGTGAGCAGCGGCTTCTCGGCGTCGTTCCCCAGCGCCGATGGACCCGAGCCCGAGAACTCGGCCCTCATCTCTGTCCAGCTCCAGGCCGTCCTCCAGCGCATGGTCGACCGTGCGCGATTCCACGTCCAGGTCTGATCTCTCGTATGGCCGCCAAATCGTCCAAATACTGTACAAAATATAAATGAAAATAATTATCATATTTAAATTTTTATTTTCTACATGGCCCTCTTCGCGCACGCCACACAACACGAGCGATGTGGGCATGTGATGTTGTACAAGTGCAAAGTGATAAAACAAAAGGAAGGATTACCACGGGAGGGAGTTGAACCCCCCGGGTAGGCACTGACAGGCTTCAGTCTCCGATCATAGCTACTCCCACATCAGCGGCCCTCAGACTCCCCTTGCGGGGAGGAGGGTACGATATTAGACAAAGGGAGAGCAAGTTACCTACCCCCTAACCCTTAGCAGCGGTGTGTGAGGTTTTTCTTCCTGCTGCACCTCGAATGCTCCACGTAGCCGTCTTGAAGGCTGCTCCTCGCTCTCGCTCAGTCCATTGTGGGACCTCTCGCATTTCGCTGAAGGCGGCCACCACTTTTTGCTGGCCACGTTTTGCGTGCCGTCCGTCTTCTCCTTCCTCGACTGCCAGCGCCATTGTCATCATCCCCATCATTGGGGTGATAGCAAGCAAAACAATTTACAAGCAAATATAAATATTATCGGTGATGTGCACCACGTGAAGAGTATTAATATGTACAAGGTGCGCTGATGTGGTCTTGTGATCGATCTAGTCGAGCCAGGAGGGTAGGTCGGGTTGGTCGAGGAAGGCGGAGAAGGACGGCAGCGGAGACATGTCGGGAACGGGGAAGAGCGGCGACAGCGGTGGCGGAGGCGGAGCGGCAGCGCCGGCGTCGGGCAGCTGGCAACTGGCATAAGCAGCAGTGGATCCCTGGGGGAGGTACGCAGAAGAGGGTTGAGCGTGCTGCGGCGCTGGCGGGAACGAGAAGCCCACATAGCAGTGAGATGGTGGCTGCTGCTGCTGCTCTGGCGAACTCGACGCCGCGGCGTGCTCTGGCGGAGAGAACGAGACGGGTGAAGAGCTGGGTGTGGTCGGCGCTGGCGAGGAAGCTGACGACGACGAAGATGTGGCGCCCGCCGCAAGGATGGCAGGGAGAGGACGAGCGTAGAAGCCGTCATGAGAGGTCAGCGCAGCCTGGACTCGGTTCATCGTGCCATTGCACAGAGGCGTGAGCAGCTCGTGCCATTCCTCCCTCTGACACGCACGGATCACATCCTTTCTGCGCTCTGCCACTTCCTCCACGCTGCCGATGACGCTCGCCTTCTGTGCAAACTCCACTGGGAGGAGATAATAGGACGAGAGTGAGGGAGAGAAGCGTGGACATGCTCGGGGTATGTGTATTCCGGACGGGCGGTGCGTGTCGAGAGCTGAAGGAGAGAAGCGTACTGAGTCTGGTATAGAGTCGCGGATAGGATAGTTGGAGCGCGGACATGCTCTCGATGTTCTCCACTTCACCAAAGGAGCTCACACTCCAGCCCAGCTTCGGGCAAACACAGAGGAGAGCGTTAGGCGCCCGGTCCACCTGATGCTTTAACAGAAGAGAGGAGGGAGTACCTGGCCATCGGTAAGGCGAAAGAACTGCACCGTACTGCCCACGCGGAGGAGAGTGCCGTCCTTGTGAATCAGCAACGTGGAAACTTTCGTCGGAGTCGTGATGCGCTCTCCTCTATGAGAAGGAGTGTCATAATGCGAGTTTAGCAGTGAAGTGAAGTGCAATCCAATCAAAGGCCCTTTGGGCACTGAGTGCTAGAGCGGGGCACCTTGAAGACAGGGCCAGAGAAAGCATGGTTATCTTGCCCCGGTAGTCTTGCACCATTGTGGTGACCGCACGTTCGCCGACGAGTTCAGACTGTACGGCCAAACATGAGCTACAGCATGAGTAGACTGACCAGGAGAGTTGGTAGATCTAATCAACGCACCATGGTGTAGCCTACGAGCGAGCAGAACGCTTGATTGACGAAGATGCAGGTCATGGGATTCGCTAGCTTCAGCGTCACTTTGACCGCCGCAACTGGTTTGCTGTCATTGCAGACGCCACCACCACCGAGTTAGTCGCTCGGAGCGCAAGAGTGGACACATGTGGGAAACGGTTGGTACTTCTCGATGTCGGTCACGGCAAACGGCACGTCGGGCGATGACAGATCGTACTCGGAGAGGAAGCGCATGTGGCTCAGAATGTACTGGCGCTTGGCAGCTTCGCTCATCCCCGTGGCGTCTCCGCTGCAACCACTCCGTTGGCGCAGTTCCTGGTTCTCGGCCTGCGCTTGCTTGAGCTGAAGATGCATGGCCTTGAGCTCTTCTCGCGCCTTCTGCACCTCCTTCGAGAGGAGCTCCACCACAACCTGGCTCTCGACCAAGTTGGGAGGTATCAGCACTGAACCGCCATTGCTGGCGCTGCTGGTGCTGGAGGGCGTCGTGCTCACGGCCCGCGTCGGCACAGCGCAAGCCAACGCTGGAGTCTGGATCGAGGAGAGCGGCGATGACGTGCAGTGGCCCACGCCCGGCTTGGCCAGGCCATAGTTGAAGGGCTGAGGCGCTGGCACGGGCGCGATCATCCTCGGCGCTGTGTCCAGCACAAAGCGCATCAGGCAGGACATGAAGAATGAGTCACATGAGTCACGTTCCCTGCGCAGGAAGCGACAAGGAGGAAGCGGTCTGTGCAGGGCACCTTCAGGCTTCTCGGCTTTGCTGCGGCGACTGGGTCGTCCCCTCTTCTTCTGCTCCACGTAGGAGCACGACGCACCTGCATTGCTGTTCGTGCACCGCCGACACGGCTGCTGGCTGCACGCAACACGAAGCGATGGGGATGAGAACACCTTCAAACGTGGTTCGGGCCTTAATCGTTGCCAAAGGTCCGAATGCGCCGAATATTCGGTTCTGCCGTGATTGCAGGACTGGGTACCCATCGCAAGCCAGACGAGAGAGGCGGCACATGACACATGCTGCAGCCACGCGTGGTCGCTTCCTCTGGCCCCCTGTCGTCGCGTCGACTTCCATTTATTTAGGTTGACCTAATCTTTTTTTATTTATCTTTTTAATCTTGCAAAACGCCATCATTTCCATTTTACTTTGTCGACGGAAAATCTTGAGAAATGTCAAGAATTCAAGGAAGGCCCATGCGGGCCTATGCGGCAGTGCGTCAGGCGAACGTCGGGTTTGCTGGTCTTTTGTGGTGTGGCGCGTACATTGGCCGTGGGTGGATCATCTATCTCAGTTACTCCTTTGTCGCTACTGATATATACAACATCAGCATGAGGCTCTCCCGCTTCTCCCGATCTTCCACCGCTCTCAAGGTGTGCTTCTTTCGCACATTTAATTTCGGCCCAGCGCGCCTCTTCATTTCCATTTTTCTGATCCATTTAAACCCTCCGAGCTTGATTGCCATCCTTCTCACACCTCCTTGTCCCCGCAGAGCTCTTTTGCGGGCCTCAGGACCGCTGCTGCCCCTTCATCTGGCCTCTTCAGAAGGAACTACGCCGTTGTTTCGAACGCCACCCCCCAGGGCGGCGAATCGCAGGGCACCCTGACCAGCTCGTACGACGTCGTCGATCACACGTACGATTGCGTTGTCGTTGGTGCCGGCGGTGCTGGCCTCCGTGCCGCCCTCGGCCTCACCGAGAAGGGCTATAAGACCGCTTGCATTTCCAAGCTCTTCCCCACCCGATCGCACACTGTCGCCGCCCAGGTAATTTGCCGCCG